>JAQZBX010007155.1:0-51221 GCA_029593785.1 Cabassous unicinctus
CTGTGCTGTAATCTGTGCAATGTAATTCAGTATCTTCTACCTTTATTTTTTTAAACCTTATTCAGGAAAACTTTGCTAGTATAGAAATGGACAGTGTTAAATGGAATTCACAAAACTAATATATGCTTAGGTTTAGGAATTAACAGTAGGCTTCAGTGTGCATGTTATTTTAAAATTTAATATATTTGATATGGAAATATAAATATGTTTTTCATAGGTGTTTATATTTCCTATCAGGTAAAAACCTATCACATTAGCCAGCATATAACAGCACTGGCTTACCTGATGCATCTGATTTATAAAATCTGGATAGAATGTGAAACTGTGTTTTGCTGTGATGCTTGGTGTTCTTGCACTTCAAGGGGAGATGACATCTTAAAACAACTGGGGAAATTCTTTTAAAGGCGTGAAGACAGAACTAAAACTCAAGCCAATAGGGATATCAAATAGTCATTTAGCATTTTTCCCTTTATTAGGCCCCTGGCCTCCAAGGCTAGGACGGCGGAAGATGAGCCATTGATGTGCAGAAAAGCGTTAGTCCTTTTTGTATTTATTTTATGTTATCTCTTAAAAACATTGATTTTATTTAAAAATATACAACATGTATTATTACATTAATATATGTAATCAGCTTATAAAATATAATATCTTGCAAAAGTGCTATATAAAATGTTTGGAGACTACTGCTTTAAGAAATTCAGAAATTGAATCATCTTGGAAAAATATAAAGGAGTGTGTATTAAGAATTGTTTTACAGTCCATGTACCATATTCAGTGCTGACATGAAGTAGGTACTTATCAAACAGAAAAAAGTAGTTTTCTAGGTCTTAAATTATTCTTCTTGATTATCTACTTGACAAATGAGTTGGACAAATATAAAATATTCTCAATTATTTGTGTTTTAAAAAATCATTCAGTTTATACAGTGTAAGAAAAAAAGCAAGCATATCTTTGAGAGAGAGCATGTATGCACTGAGGAAGAAAATATTCACTATATTAGAGAATATTCCATCCAGATTTTTTTTGTTATCTTAAGATCTTATTGAGATTCTCACATCTAAACATGATCAGAAAATTGGTAGACATTTTTCAGTCTATGAAGAGATTGTGAAAGTTAAATATATACCTATGATTCTAGATCATCTAATTACATACAAACAATATATCAAATATAGTTATTTATTGAGGTTTACTTTGATAATAAGCAAAAATCTGTTTGTTCTTATCATCAAAATTTAGCCTAGCAGGTTACTATTGTTTTATTTTAAGTGCTCTGGTTTTCATAATTTACCTTGTTTTTCACTATCTAGGAATTATTCCCAATTATTGGCTTAATATATTGGTTTTTACTCTGTGTACAACAATGGTTAATACTGTAATATTAATCATTTTAGTAAAAACAACAAAAGCATGTTGATAATCAGCATCAAATACTTTAGTCAACTATCACATTCAATCCTTATAAAAACTCTGTAAAGTGGGTAGTATTAATCTCATTTTATGTATATGGAAACTGAAGCTCAGAGAAGTTAAGTACTTTTTCAAATCCACATTGTTAGTAATGGGAAAATCAGACGTGAATTTTGTTCTGCATGGCTCCAAAATCCAACAGAGAGAAATTCTTTCCTATGGTTCAGGCCTTGGCATTGGGCATTTATTTATGAATTCATAGTAGTGGTGATGAAGTTGAGGATATAAGATCACCTGTTCCTGGAAAAACAACTTCAATCATGCATTCAAGGAGGAGGCTTAATGTATCACCTATCTATGTAAAAAGCCAGATTTTGTGTTTTAAACCAGACCATTGCTAAAAAATGTAGCAAAATTAATTCAAGTAACATTCTCCAGAGTGTATTAATTTTATTAATTGATTTGGAATAGCATTTACTGGTTTCTTTCTTTTGGGAAAATGCTCTTTCCCTTCAAGTGTGATTTCATAGAGCAGCAGATAAAATTTTTAAAAGATAAAGTTCAAATTTTTCAAAATAAAATATTTTTCAAAGGTAGATATTAAGGAATGAATCTTTGATAGTATAAAACAATTAGTTAATTAATTTGAAAATTTCTTGCACATTGTAAGTGCTGCAATAACTGCTGTGGGTTCAGAGCTGAAAAAGACACGTTCTTCCCCCTCAAAGGCAAATATGTACATAATTAATAATAATAATATATGATAAATGCTGTCACAATCGAGGTGTCATCAAATACTATGGATATACTGAAAAGGGCATGAAGAAGAATTTTAGAGGAAATGAGAGAGGAAGGCCTAATACAAGCAGAAGCTGGTGAGCTTTACTTTCAAGAATTTTTTGACGTAGGAAAGACAGTTAAGAAAGACATTTTTAAAACATATTTTTCAAAGATTTAGTTCTCACATTATATGATGCAATGATTGTAAAATATGCTATTTACTATTTGGACCATTGAAGAGGATTCTGGAAATATGGCTACTTTAATACATCTTACTTCTCTTAATTGCCCAGTTCCTGTCTATTTGTATCTCAAGAAGCAAGAAGTTTCTGGGGTTGTGGACAATTGAGTATGAGTCAGACAAAGGAGGCTAAGTGGAGAGAGGTGGTAAATGACTTATCCCCCCAAGATATAAGAACGTGGTGTTCAGAAATTCTAGAAGACACAAAGGTTAGAGTTGACAACAGACCCACAAGAGTTGGCCTGGTGTTTTTGGCCACAAGAATCCGAGGAGTTGCTGGATGCATAGGCTGTTACTACTTTATTCCTAAGGCAGGGAATTCCAGGAAAGACTGGAGATTTGGAGATCTGGGAGATTTCTTTTTTTTTAAAGATTTATTTATTTATTTATTTATCCCTCCCTTGCTGCTTGTGCTTGCTGTGTCCATTCGCTGTGTGTTTTCTCCGTGTCTGCTTATCTCCCCCTTGCTGTGAGGTCCCGCTGCATTAGCCCACCGTGCCGCGCGGGCTGGCCTGCCCTCACAAGGAGGCTCCGGGAAGCGAACCCGGGGCCTGATCTGGGAGATTTCATCCCAGTGTCTTTTGGGGGTGGGGGGAGTGGCAACCTACCCATTGCTACACTCCCTTCCATGGTGCAGAAAATGTTTTGCCTTCTCTCCCTTTGGGCACTTGGGGAGCTGGAAAAGACTGCCTAGAAACCATAGAGAAGATAAGCAAAATAGGTACCCTGTTTCGGAAAAGGCTTTTTATAATAAAAATTAAGAATACCTATGGAGACAAATGAACACTGCAGACAAGGCTTTTTGAGGGAAACAAAAGTCCTAATTTTCAAACCAAAATGAAACTTAATATAATAACTGAAGAAGGGTTTAGTCATTGCTGAGATCAGAATTAGTCATTTGGAAGACAAGCGAAAGAAATATCGAAAACACCAAGCGGAAATAAAAAGAAGTTAAAATCATAAGAAAACTAGATAATAGATTTAGAGGCTATATACTAAAAATATATCACAGAAATATTAAAAATTCAAGAAGAAATCAAAGTAATAGATAAAGGAGAGAAAAAAATAAATGACATAAATATTTCTTAAAGCTACAGAGGGGTGGGAGATTGCATACTAAAAAGGTAGACTGAATTCCAGACAGTTTTGGTGGAAAAAAAAAACAATCCATATACCTAGGCATATCCTGACAAACTTTCCAAACTCAAAGAATAAGAAAAAAGGAATCTGAAAGCTGCCCAAATAAAGTACATGTTATTTGACAAAAAAGTAAAAGAAAGAAAAAGAAAATTAAACAAAACTTACTTCTTACAGGCATCATTGGAAGGTAGAAAAACAAGTGTATAAAATACATGAAATACTGAGAGAAAAGAACTGAAACATCAAAATCTTATACCCAGTTAAAATAACATTCACCTTTGGTGTAAAAGAAATATTTTTGTGTTTATGGAAGAATGAAGGGACTCTAAAGTTTCATCTTGCTGGTATTTGGAGGAAGGATTTATATGCAGAAATAAAGTGTCTTGGCAAAAAGTAATGAATACCTCCCTTTCTAATAGTAGTAGATAACTATGAACTTTAATATAAGCACCAGAAAAGAAAATGTAACAAAATATTGAAAAAGTAGAAAATACAAATTAACTAGGAGAGTAAAGGGAATCAAGGTTAATTTGATCTAGAGAAAAGAGAAAAACACATAAAAAAAGTAAAATGGTGGGAATAAAATCAAATTTATTCCTTATTTTATCAAATGTGAACAGGCTAAATGCTTTTTATTAAAAATTGTGATTATCTAATGCAAAGTGTTAGAGAAGACTATGTGTGTGGAGCTTTATGGGAACTCTCCATTTTCTGCATGATTTTTCAATAAATCTACAACTTCTCTAATAAAAAAATAAAATAAAAAATGGTGTCTGTAATATTAGGCTATAATTCAAAGTCCCATTTTATGAGGTATATAAGAAAAACACTTAAAATACTAAAAGAAAGGTAGAAAATAAAGGGGATAGGCTAAAAAATCATACAAATGTAAAAGAAGATGGAATTGACAATAATATCCAATAAGGAGGCTCAGATAACTTAAATGGGCTAAGAATGGACATAACGTAATGAACAACCCTTTTCAGACTGAACAGACACAGTAGACAAAAATATGGAAGGATATGGAATTAAATATTACAATCAATAAAGTTATTTTAATAGTAAATTGCATCCCTCAAAAGAGAAAAGGTTTTCTTTTATTTGTGCATGGCATATTTGTAAATATTGATCAGATTCTAGGTCATAAGGAAAATCTCAATAAGTTAAAACAAATTACAGCATTTACAGACTACATTAATGTAGTAAATTATTAAATAAAAGCAAAAAGAATTTACTAGGAAATTGAGAAACACACTCCTAGATGATTCATATATCAAATAGAAGATATAAATGGACATTGCTAACTTTAGAAAGCAGAGAATATGGATCTTTACATTATTGCTATGAAATCAGAGAAAAATGTATGCCCATTATCACACTCCATATTAAAAATGATAATAATAACAATAATAAAGTAACAGTAATCTTCTTAAGAAATTGAATAAAGAGTAATAAAACTAGCTAAAGTAAGTTGGAAGAGAAAAAAATGATGAATCTGAAAAATTCATTAAAAAACCTGATTTAATGAAATTAAATTAACTAAATTAATTAATTAAATTAATTAAAGAGTTTCAACTATGAAGCTAAGGAAAAATGTGACAGAGCAAAATATGCAAAATTAACTGTAGGAAAGAGGTAGAATAAAGGAAAGATAAAAATTGTAAAAGATATGAATTTTTTTGGCAATTTCTTTGAAAACTTAGAAGGAAAAATGGTTTTCTATAAGAATATGGATTAACAAAATCAATTCAAGAGGAATATCAAGACAGACCCTTTATGGTAGAAGAGCTTGAAAAAGTGATTGTAGATCTACGTTTGAAAAAAATCACCTAGACCAAATGGATTCATAGGTAAATTCTAATCTAACTTTTAACAGATTAACTTTCTCATGCAATTTAAACTCTTTCATACCATGGCAAAATTGGAAAATAATTTAGTAATTTTTTGGAGTAGGCATAATTTTAATCCCAAACTTGATTCACATTAAATACTGGTAAGAGAATCAATCATATGGAAAAGAAATAATGCACTTAGATGAGACAAAGTTTATTCCAGGAATGCAAGTGTGATTCAATATCATGGATCTGGCAGTATAATCTATCACATCAACAAATTAAAGAAACAACATTATCATAAAAAGAAGATGAAAATATAGTGATTTAATTTGGCAGCCAATTTTTGAAAACCATAGATTAAATGGTATTAAAAGGAACCCATTTAATGATAATAACAGTAATTTATTAAAAACATGAATTAATATTTTTCTGGATGGCAAAAACTATTACAATTAAAATGAGGGATGGGACAAACATTACCATTATTATTTATCACAGTCTTGGGATTTCTAGGTAATATATACAGACAAGAAAACTAAATAATTGGAATAAGTATTGAAAAAGTAGAAGTAAATACTGATATACTTAAGCAACTCTGGCTACAAAATAATCCGCTAGAATCAATGTGTATGTGGAAAATTGTTTGGATAAAAGATAAATATACAAAATTATGAGCTTTTTTTATATTAGCAATCAGTTACTAGAAATGGATAAAACAAAAATATGCTATTAACAATAATTATGAAAAAATGATAAAATTCTTAAAAAGTAATTTAAAAAGAAAGGAATTGGACCTATATAAAAAAAGACCAATAAAATATTATTGAAGGACATATTTATGACATAAGAATGCCTCCACAAATGGAAGGTTATTCAGTTGGATGGAAAAAAAAAGATATCATAAAAAACAAATTTGAAAAATTCTAATTAGACTCTCAATAGACTTTTTGAGTTAGATAAATTACTTTAAAATTTACATGGAAGAAAAACTGCCTTAAGATAACCAAGAAAATTATGGAAGAAAATAAGTATACAGGAGGACTTTGCCTATAAAATAATAGGTCACACCCTAAACAATTCAAATCAAATCAATATGGTATTGATATGGAGTATAGACAAGTAGATCATAGACTAGAATGGAGAATCCAGGAAAATATTCCAATGTATATGAAAATTTTAATATAGAACATAATGGCATTTCAATTCAGGGTGTATAGGATGGTTCTTGCTCAATTAGCCATATATGTGGAAAAATAAATAAATTAGAACTCCAATTTATACCATATAAAAAATAAATTCCAGCTGAAATAAAGACTTACATGTAAAAGAAAAAAGCCAATAAAAACTTTACAAAAAAGTGTAGGTAAAATATAAAAACTCTGGGAAGTGTAAGGAAAAAGGAAAAAAAAAAAGCCTTAAACTCAAATAAGAAATCAAGGAATTATGAAACTAAAGAGGGATATTGTTGACTATATAAAATTATATAGATATGATATGCAAGCAATAAATAACCATTAAAGATTTGATAAATATTTGAGTGTAGAAAACCAATGCTTAATATCTATACTATTTATACATCTCTTAAAAATATACCAAGGGGAGCGAATGTAGCTCAAGCAGTTGAGAGGTTATTCCCACAAGGGAGGTCCTGGGTTCGGTCCTTGGTGCCTCCTAAAATCAAAAAAGCAAACAAGCAAACAAATGAAAAAACCAACTCAGAGGAGCCAATGTGGCTCAGTTGTTGAGCACTGGCTTCCCACATACGAGGTCCTGGTTCAATCCCCTGCCCTGGTACTTCAAAAAAAAAAAAAAAATACACACACACACGCACACACATACCCAAAAAATGTGTATCTGTAAACCACAAGAGAGAATAGATAATAAATAGCAATTTACAGGAGACCAAACTAAATAGCCTACAATTATATGAAAAACTCTAATTCCACTAGAAGTTAGGGAAATTTGACAATGGCCTTATATTCATCACTTGACATAGATTAAAAAAAAAGAGAGCAGTAACTACTTTTGTTGGACTGATATTGATTATGGGTACATTGATGGAAATGTGGACTGTTTCAGCCATTTGGTTGGCAGTCTGGAAACACTTCTCAAATCTCTCTTTCACCTTTTCCCTCCCTCCCCACCCTCTACCCGTAGGTCCTAATCTATATTTTAATTTAACAGTTCCACTCCTGGGAATCTATTCTATTGAAAGAAAAAATGCCTGTATATCTGGATATATCCAGAAGGAAATGAATTGATCTTTTGACTCATCTTTGCAGCAAAGCACTGGAAACTGAGTGAAAAGACATAGTAAATTGTGGTGGAATAAATTGTGGTCCCTTTAGGCCCTAGACTATTACACAGCCATACCAAATGACAGAGAACCATACAGGTTAAATTGAAGGTATTTCATGGGGTGTTTTTAGAGAAGAAAGCAAAATGAAGAAAAGAATGTATACTATATGCCATTTTCTCAAAACAATGAGGAACCTCAAATATAGTATATATATGTATATATAGGCACATGTATATTCATATATGATTATATGATATCATGAAAAGTATGAAAATACATATATTAAGTTGTTAATATTCATTATCGTAGAGGGAAGGAAAACAAGGTGGGGAGAAACATACTATAGTAGGAAAGCCCTAACATATGTGATATGATCCTGTTGCCGGATTGTCTCTATGTTCTTGGCTAAGCTACAAGAAATGAATTTCAAGAGCAAGCCACTTTAGTTAGGTCAGTAATTTATTAAGAAAGGGAGGGAAGAGAAGTGGGAGAAAATGACAAATCTTGGGTCCCAGGTAGACAGGAAGGGGCTGAAAAGTGATAAAGAGGGCTGATTTACAGACCACAATTCCTCGTTACAGATTACAAATGTCCAGGTTTTACTTGCGTGCTATTCCAGGCAATGGGGAAGAAGGCAAGAGCAGGGGGCAGAAGGCAAGAACAGGGGCCGGTTTGTTTTCCCGCTTGCTTTTTAAATCATTAATTATTCCACCTCCTTGCTAATGACAGGGGAGGAGTCCCAGCTTTTTGCTGTTTGATTGATTACCCAACCCATCAATCCCCCAGGAGGAAAAGCTCAATGATAAGGCCCTGGAGAATGTCTGGAACTTTTCTGGGCTTCTGGAGGAAATCTCTTTTCTAATGGGGTTCTCAAAAGTTCTTCCAGCAGCCATCTTGGGGATACTGAAGTTCACGTGGGTTTCTTGTCAGGTTCCAGATCCATCTATTGATTCCCTATTTTAGTATCCTGCCTCAATCCTCTTTAATTATTAATATGAAAACACGTATCTGTACATGTATACAGAATTTTAAAGAAAGTCAATAAAGAGAGAAGTCATGATAGTTATCTATATTATTACAAGTGTCATAAGAGAGGATAAAATATGTTTTGAGCATCTTAATTTCATCATAAAGGTCACATTTGCCTTATTTATTTTTGGTCATTGGGTTGGCAGAAATATCATATTGTCTTCTATGGCTATCGAAAGGAAATAAGCATGCATTGGAACTTTGCTAAAATTCCATCTTTGTAATTCATGCTGGACTAGGCCTCAAGAAGATTTGCACCTCAGATCTGTGAGTAATGGGAGATGACACAGTGAAGAAAATTTCCTTGGATTCTTTTATTCAGTAAATGCTCAAGAATGTGCCATGGTTGTAACCAAGGGTTAAGAATTAACAAATAATTATAGTGTCTTTTACTTCCAGTATATTACAAAATAGCCAAAGGTTAATATCTGAAATTGCTGACTGGCTAGACCAACCTCACCTTTTGTATTTGGTCATTTCCAACTGAACACCTGCCATTGTGATGATTATTCCAGAAGGATCTCACCCTTGTTATATGAACATTTCTATTGAAATGGAAACCACTCCACCCTCCCCTGTTTGAAATCCACAAGAAAAGCCTTGTACTGACCCTTCTTCTTACTCCTTATCCCCAGATGCTTTGGTCTCTGATAATGACTGTGATTGTAATAACCTTGTGACTTACCCCATTTTGTACCCACCCCACCCCTACCCCATCCTATTCATCCCGTTAATGTTTATTAATGAAGGAACCTGAGCCAGCCCCACCCCAACTACCCATTAGCGTAAACTGCTAAACCTGGATATTGTAAAACTATCAGGATTACTGCAGTTTTGGGAGGCAGTGTTTGGGCCCTTAGGCCACTGACCTCCTTTGCTATGTGCAACCAAATAAACTCTTTCTCTCACTGAAACCCTGATGTCTCAGGAATTGGTCATTAATGAAGCACATGGGGCAAGAACGTATCATGGTACCAGTCCCTTACATTTGGTGAACAGGCAGACCCATAACCTAGGTCTCCAGAATTGTTGAAAGGAGCCAGGAGGTTATAAAGCCTCCTGAGAATGGAAGGGAGCAAGCTTTTAAGAAGAATCAGATGGAATGTTCATTCTAATCCAGTGAGATCTCATTGGCAGGTGGGTTCCCAAAGGGCATGGAAGTTTGCCTTTTCAATTTGAAATATGCTACTTACACTCCCAGTTCTGATGACTTGTCCACCTGCAAATCCAGTGCTATTTCCTTATCTTTATCAGTGAGATCTATATCCTTTGCCTTGTCATCATAGCACATGTTAGAGGACTTCCTTCATTTATTTATTCAACAATTATCTGTTGAATGTCTGCCATAGACTAGGCACTATGCTAGCTGCACTTTATGTGTAAACTTGTATTAGGGCAGCTTTTTTTTTTTTTATTAGATCAGTGTATCTAGTCTCTGGAAAAACTTCAAGACATCCTTGCTACCTTTGTAATATTAATAGCTTCCTATAAAGAGTTCCTACAATGGATGTGCTAGAGAAAGTGCTACTTATTGTAGTGTGGTAGAGTGCCTTACACTGCATTCTGTACAACAATAAATACTATAGAAAGGGTCTAGTGCATTTGATGATATCTGGCCAGCTTACCCATAATAACTCTGATTTCATTGTGGAAGAAAGGCCTTCTATGCCAGGCATAAAATCCAATTGATTTTTATGAAATGAGATGCTATGAAGAAGAAATGCATTAAGTGTACCATATCACAATAATTCCACTTGGTAAGCTAAATGGCTTTTGGAACATTGTTGAAAATGCTGTCACTATTCTGAGCATACATAAAAGAGCAAGATAAGGCCAATAATTTAAAAGTCAAGGCTATGCCTATTCAAAGACTTTTTCCTCAATTAATAAAGCATTTTCTCCTCAGTGTCAGTTAGAAATAAAATCCAAAACAGCTTTATATGATTTAATCAGGCACAGAGCAATATTTAACTTATGTTGATTCCACACATTTCCTTTATTGAGTTCTGGTGGTGCTACTATATTTAACTTCCATTTAAGCCACCTTATAAAACCTGTTATGCATATTTTAAATGATATAATTTTTGTTTGTATTTATCAAATTATTTTAAAGTTAGTTTATTTCAGAAAGTCTAGTTAGTTAAATTTATTAAACATTTCTAAAACAATGGTATATGAATGCAGATAGGAAAATCAAGGAGTCTGATTTCTGGGACAGAAATGTTTAGACAATAACTTGCAGTGAGTTGGGTTAGGTATATTAGTGCCTGCAGCATTGGTTCTTAATCTATTTTCTGCCCTAACACACCTGAGGAATATAGTACACGCTCATCAATAATTGGGGTATTAGCAAACCAACTAAGCAAACATCCATCCAACCACCCATCCAACCAACAAAACAACACTCTCATATAAAACAAATGAGTCTCAAATGGCCCCTGGGGATATATATGAGAATCACTCTAAAGTACTTGAAACTATATGGCAGATTCCCTGATGTACCAATGACTGTTTTTGTTTTCTGGTGATCCTGAGTGAAATAATAGACTGGTTTTGTAGCTAGCATCTAAGTGATTGGCAATTACAGGAGTGAATGAAAGGGAATTAAGAGGTATTTTTAATATCACTGACTGTTTATAATGGCAAAGCAATATATATTGCTTTGTTATTTAACACATCCATGTCAAATGGAACTTCTTACAGGCTTTAAGAAAAGCTATCTGGTAATACCTAGTATAATTAACATATACATGTATCTTTTGACCTTGCAATCCACTTCTGATCATCTATTCCATTAAAATAAAATGCTATATATCTAAAACTTACATGTCCAAGCTTTTTTCCTTATAATGTTACTTGTAAACAAACAAACAAACAAACACCCAAACACATTGAATGACCATCATTTGGAAATAAAACATTGTGTTTCTACACTTTATTCAGCAATTTAAAAGGCTGAACAGATATAAACCAACTCAGCCAGTTGTCCTCGTGATATTTTTAAAGGGAAAAAACAATGACACAAAGAAATATGTAATTTAATTTTTGTGAAACAAATTGTTGCAAAATCCCCATATATATTTGCTAGTGATTAGATAAGTGGGAAAAATATGGAAATGATAAAGTTCCTAGTATGAATTACCTACAGGTAGTGGTGAGAGGTGGTTATGTGGACGTAGGTGGGAGAAAATTAACAAAAATAAAAATCAATGATCATTAAAAACAAAACAACTATATGCATGATATGATCCTCTGTATGTGAATGTCTTCTATCTCTATCTTCTATCTAATTATCTATCTATAATTATACATAGAATAATGCAAGAAACTTTGCTTACCAAAAGGTTAATGATAGTTATCTTAGAGTGGTAGAGTTATAGTGTACTTATTACTTTTTTCACTTTCGTGTATTGTATGAATTTTTTACACTGTTTACATTGTTAGAATTTTTGAAATTGTTGAGGAAAATTAATAAAACCATATTCATTCTGAAAATTAAAGACATAGAGTGAATTCTTTACTGGCTTTTAGAGATAATAAAAATTTCCAAGCTACTGACAAACCAAACATCCATCAGAGAACTAAACCAATCAACCTACTTATGAACCAACCAATTAATAATATAAAACAGAGCTATACATGTCTGTGGCAAATATATGTCTTTTTAAAAATAATATTTCCCTCTCTAATTTTTCTCTATTTTTTCTTTGTAGGTCAAAATTTTAAAATGTTACAGAGACAAAACAATAGCTTAAGCTATTTCCTAAAACCTGATCTCAAAACACACAAAATGTTCAGTTCAGATTGTTTCTGATAACTGTCCCTTTCCCTAGGTCTGAAGCTTTCCTGAGGTGGCTTGTCTTCCAGAAGAGAGAGCCCATGATGACTCAAAGCTGAGGGAAGAAATGTGCATTTTCTCCTTAAAAATCTGAGGAAATCCCTCCAAGTCAACTTGTAAGGAATACCTCTACATTTTATTCAACCTTTCCCCACTGATGAAGATTCAGTTTTCTACTAGTCGGGGAAGAGTGTTCTCTTCAGATTTGCTAGTCTGCAGAACAAATGAGAATCTCAGTTATGATGTGAGGTTGTTTTAAGGCCCTGAATCAGGTCCATCACCCAAACCAGGCCATGAGTAGCCTCTTTCAAACAATAGGTAGAAGGTGGTACCATGGCATAGAGGAAAGCCCTGGAGCCTGAAATCAGGCAGAATGTGCTTTAAATCCCCATACCATCCCTTACTAGCTGTGGAACTCAGTAAGTTATTTAGTGTTTCATAGTCTCCTTTTTGTCACCTGTAAAGTGGGTACAGCAACTAGTACTCTCAGAGATGAAGCACTTCATAAACTCTATCTGTAAGCACCTGACCCAATCCTTGGTACGTCATAACCACTCAATAAATGCTAACCCCCATCATTATTTCATATATTCTCAGAATGTATTAGTGTCACAGAAAAGCATTGCTGTTACGGGTATGCATGTGAGCATTATTGATGTTGAAGGAAGTCCTAGTCTCTTTTTGAGGTACTTAATAATGTTCCATGAATCATAATATATTAATATATTAATCTAATATTTTATTTTCCATAAATTGGGGGGGAAAGAAGGGAGCAGAGTTGATTCAGAATGATGAGATGTTTACATTTAAACACATACTTTCTATATAGCTAGATCTTATGCTTCCTTTTACATATATGAATTTGAAGAAAGAAAAATACATGATATATATATTTTTAAACCAGGGATCCGGTGAAAATTATCATGATGCTGTTGAACACTGAATCATTAATCATCACTTGCATAGCCCAGAAAATGCTTCAGTTCTTGCCAAATGTACTGTTTACTGAAAAGAGGCCAACATTTACCACTGAAAAGATAACATACTTGGAGAAGTAAAATGAAACACAGGATTAATCTTGTGTCTATTAAAGGTTTCTGGAAACCATTTAATTTGTGATTTGAACCTTAGACTCCTAAATTAAGGCAGTGTACATGAGGAATTGGCTTCCCTACTAAACTGCACTTGTTAAACACTTGCATTTTTTCTCCAGAAACCACTAAAACAAAACATCAGCTTAAGGTGGTCTCAGTTCTCGAAAAGCATCAGTAAAAACTGAAATTATTTCTTATGTAAGAAGAAATTCACTAATTAAGATTCTTAGAGTAATACGTTTTTTCTTCAGATTCATTCCTACTTATTAAAATATTGGGATATAAAGCAAAAGAAGTGAGAGAAACAAAATCACTGGTGGTTTCATTACCCAAACACTTTACAGTTAATAACTTGGATGCATTTCCTTCTATTCTTATTTCTTTCAAAGGTTAGATATTTTTCGCCCTTATGTTATAATCCTGCTGCATTTGCATGTTGTACTTGTAACCTATTAAAAGAAAATTTTATTGAGTAGTTAATTAAAATTGACTAATATTAACTCACTGACTTTATATATCCTCTCTCCAGACTTAGTGGGAGAAGATGTACCTTTAGTCAGCCAATGTCCTGTTTTCTGTTAGGCTTTAAAAACAATGTATTTTAAAAAAATCCTGTTGTCAGATGGGAAAATAATTTACCCAAGCTCTGTAAATTGAATTAGCCTTTTCTTTCTTGAATTTGACAACTTACTGTGCAGTCCCTGAATTGGAGATTGAATTTGATTAATAACTGTTTTCAGGTTTCATTATTTTACATAGGAAAATCCCCCAATTTTTGTGGTTTAGAAACATTTAAAGAATTGTGTTAAAGCTGCTTGTTCTGTGATGATGTGAAAGGTTACAGGGGGAAAAATACAAGTTAATTTTCTTCTGCTCCTCTTTGATTGTGGCCTCTTTTCATTTACCATCCTGCAGTGAAACATTTGGACATTGTCACCAGTAGGCATTAATTGCAAAGGAAATACATATTTAAATAGCTCATATTTTAGAGTACTTTGGCCATCACAGGATTTTAAGCAGTATCTACTTTAGATTAAGATGTCAGAAGTATCAAAAGTTGTGAAGTGTAATGTGAAATAGTCCATATGCTAGACAAGAATAATCTCAATAGAAAGCCATTACATAATCATCACTGTTTTCCCCACGCTTGAGTGATAGTTAATATTCAATTAAGAAGTCCAGTCACTGGGCTCAGATGCTGATCTAAATCTCAAAGAAAGCTTAATTTGTTTGACCCTTGTGACCTGCTAACTTTGACTTTATTTGATCTTGTGACTAATCCAGTTGATGCAACCAGGGAACATAGCATACATTTATTATTATTATTTTTATTACTACTACTACAGAGAGATGGTCAGTTCCTATGAAAGTCAAATTGCCTTGAGATATTGATTTTTTTAAAAAGGGAAATAAGCTTGGAGAACCTTTGACCTATATTAAATCCTTCCTTATTTGCTAACATAAAAAGGAACCGATCATAAGTGCAAGAGATTAACAGACACAGGAGACTAGATTATACATTTTAAACTTTACTTTGGAGACCTGAGGGAATACTCTAGTGTAGAATTGGATTAACCTTTTTGACACTTTCTTTAAAATATGTTAGTTATATGGCTTTGTTTCCCGACTCCATGGGGAAAAATTTAATGGCATAGGTTTGAGGTTATGAATGAAAACTCTAAATTTTACTGAGAATATGAAATAAGAATATTTTTATCATTCATCAGGCTCCACTTCTTTACAACACAGCTCTTTTCAATAAAGAAGGTAGTTCAACTCTGACAACACTGGTCCTCTGCTCATTATATATCCCTATGTCAGAATGAGTCCTGAGAAATTTGCCAAGTGTTTTTCAGTGGATCAATGTAGTTTTTCCTAGCAATTTCTATATAAAATATTTTCCAAATCTATTTATAAATTGAAAAGAATTTTAAGTATACTACATTTATCTTGATTGGATAAAGAGATAACATGTCAGATATTGCTCAAACACTTATTTTCTTTGTCTCCTCTGCTATTTATCTCATCTTTTGGCATGATAAGGAGAATGTTCCTCTCATTAGTATTGATATATATTTATTCAATTATTGGATAAGTGTAAAGAATTCATTTTTTTCTGCAGAAAATCATGATCAGTTATGAGACTTTTTATTATTTTATTTTTTTAGGAGGTATCTGGGACTAACCATGAGACTGAACCTGGGACCTCGTACATGAGAAGCAGGCGCTAAACCACTGAGGTACACCCACTCCCAGTTATAAGAATTTTGAAGCAAAATATCAAATGTCTAATATAAAAGAACAGCTTCCCTTTGAATGATTTCACTCTGAAAATTATATAGAACTAATTTTTTCTTTCTTGTCCTTCACCTCCTCCTCTTATTTCTCCCTTAATGCTAGGTGTTTTATTTAAATTGTTATCAGTACAATTACCATTTTAATTTGCTAGTACTTGGTTGCATTTTTCTCAGTTTAATTTAGTCATTCCATTTCGGAACTTTAACAACACCCGTTAAACATTTAAATATATTTTTCTGCAAGTTAAAAATATTTTTCTACAGGCACACTAAATTGTCTATCTTGACAATGGTTTACATTTTAGTATTAACTTCTCAATATTTCCTGCCATAGAAATTATTCTTTTGTGAAGTTCTTTTTGCCAAACCTTTCACATCGGTTTCAAATTTGTGATCACATCATGAAATATTAATTAGATCTTACTCAGCCTTTTATTCCTGTATCTAGAGCACTGTTAGCTGTTGAACAGCAGAAAGTCAAAAAGTGTTTGAGGGCCTTCAGTTTGTCCAGCACTAAGCCCCGAGAAGAACCCAGAAAAGGCACTGTTACAGGTTCCTAAATTTAAATTGCAGTCAGAATGTCCAAAAAGTGGCACCATTGAGCTGAAAGTATTAATCATTCTTTCTTTGGGCTAATTTGCTGACAATGTTTAATTTAGGCCTTGGGATGACCAACAGTACCCTTTCAGTGTGATTGGGATATAGTGAAGTTTTATGTGCTCAGAAGCCATATCTCTGTGAAACGGGCCAAAGCTACAAGATCCAATTAGTTCTCCAGTTTCTAAAGTAAGATGTGCAGCTTCTCCCTCAATAGAGTGTGAGTCTGCTACAAACACTCGGCTCCATAATTGCATCAAGTGTAGTGTTCACATTTAAACTTTGTATGCATCATTCCCTCAACCTTTTTTCATTATTTTCACACATTGCTTAGTTGTTTTGATCCTACATGGTAGCATACCAGTCAACACTTAAAATTTTATATAGCATCTCCTTTACATTTCTAATAACCTTCTTTTTGCATAGTTCAGTTTCCAAAAAGAATAAAAAAGATCTAATTTTGTTCATTGAGGTTGGAAACATTGTGAAATGGATAGACATACTGAGAAATAAATAAAAGCAATGCAATATAAGCACTCTTTTAGAATGTTTCCAAGATTTTTCTGTTTATTTTTAGTTTGCTTATTATTTTTAACTATAAAACCCTTGAATCTTACCACTACATTAACATTTGTCATTCCTACTATGCTTCCATTTCAGGGAAATGAAATGAAATGAAGCCCTGTAGAGTATCATATATAAGTGAAACTCTCACGTTGGTTCTGACAATTGTTAAAAATATGGCATGGAACTCAGCATATGTAAGCAATAACTGCCCCCCAGCATGGGACATGGTTCCTGGGGATGAACCTCCCTGGCACTGGGGGATCGCTACCAATTACCAACAAGCAATGCATCTGGAAAAAAACCAAAAATACAGAAAAGAAGAAAACCCCACCTTGACCAAAAGGGGGAAAAGCTAAAGACAAATGAGTTTGTATGGCTAAGAGACTTCAAAGTGAGTTGGGAAGCCATCCCAGAGGTAGCACTTATGCACATCTCAACAGGATCTCACTGACAGCCAAAGAAGATATGACCCCAAATAGTGAAGCTCCTTAGGGATATGGAGACATCCAGACACTATAGTCAGAGCAGACAGCTCAGGAATTTGGTCCCTTCCCAGTTGTCCCTAATCTGGTATTTAGGCTCCCCAGTGTGACTGAGTTAGACTCAGCAGTGGTTTCCCTATGCGTGACTCTTCTGTCCTTCTATTTGAACCTATAATTAGTACTAGAATTGGTAGGTGTACATCCAAGAGACTTAAATCTTTGGGCTGTCCATGTGTCAGCTGAGCCCTGAATCTCAATGGAGTTGCAACACCTACTCTCATGTTCAATGGACTCACCCAGGATAACTAACAGGGAGGAGATGATGGACAAACAACATACCAAGGAATTGAGAGTGCCTACTACCGCAAGCAAGAGAGTCTGATCCATTGGATGTATGGGATTGAAGCCCCCCTCAATTAATGGTGGAGTGGGCATCACCATCCCAGAGTCCTCAGGATTGGGAAACGAACTATGGACTGAAATAAACTTACTACTTTTCTGCTATAGACTACTTGTGATTCTAGCAATGGAAGAAATACCATTGTGGAGGAAGTGACACATGGATGTTCTGGAGCTAGGGAGAGGGAAAAACAGGTATAACAGGGGAGCATTTTTGGGACTTGGGGATCATCCTGAATGACATTACAATGACAGACACAGGCTATTATTTATCCAGCCATAATCTATAGAGTCGAATGGGAGACAGTGTAAACTACAATGTAAACTATAATCCATGCTTAGTGGCAATGCTCCAAAATGTGTTTATCAATTGCAATGAATGTACCACACTGATGAAAGATGTTGCTAATGTGGAAAAATGTGGGAGGTGTGGGGAGTGGGGTATATGGGAATCCCCTATATATTCTCTGTACATGCATTTATGTAATTGAAGTATTGTTTAAAAAATTTAAAAAGTGAAAAAAATATGGCATGATGTTTAGAATCATCTGTTTTTTCATCTTTCAAAGGGAAATGACAATATAAACATTATGCCAACAAAATAAGACTCAAAAGAATAAAAAAAAAAATGGTTTGTAAGTAATGACCTCATCTACATTTCCATTTAATTTTGACACCTACTTCCTGGCTATGTTGCCTGATTTCAAAATGATTTTTTTTTTTTTATTATTCTGGGTGATAATTTGGAATGCCAATATGGCTATGTTTGCAAGTGAGCTCATGTATCAGACTATTTACAGATGTTCTCCTAATAGAGTACTCAAAATGTGGAGTACAGTTTAGAAATCCCAGTGGTGTAATTTAGGAGCTATTTGACAATTTACCAAGCACAGAGAAACTCTTGCCTAAATAAACATTGCCCCCATCAAATGTTTCAAAATTGAGAACAAAGGAACTAAATAAAAGTTATTTTATAAAATATTTAATATGTACATTTTATAAATTATCCTTTTAATTTTAGTATGTATAACTATCAAATAAGAAAAGTTCTGGAGTTATGTACATAATTACACATATATAATTGATTTTATATATTTTCCTTCTTTACATATGGTGTAATGACCATAATAATGTTGTATATTTTTTTCTCTAAATATTCTCCATTCAACACAGTGGGATAAGCATCCCTTTTCACATAATTGTGCAATATACAAGAAAGCCAGAAGATGTAAATTTAGAATGTGATCACTGACTATAAAAAAGAAGAAAAGAAAAAGGAGATATATACCACATTAATCATTTTAACCCAGAGATGATAAATGGTATTTAGCAGAATCTTCCATAATGTTGAGAAAAATATTATTGAATTTCTCTTTAGTGGTATCTGGCTTGTTTTTGAGACATGAACTTGGTTAACAAATTCCCTTTTAGTAAGTGCTTAAAGAAGGAAGGCTGTGTTTAGTTAGGGGAAAGGTAGGAATGCCCCCAGTTTGACATTTTTCTATATAGGTTATTCTTAAAATTTTGCAGCTGTTCTTACTTTTCCATAGAACAACAGAGCTACTCCTACAGTTACTTCCCACAGGAAATTATTCTCTAGAAATTACGCTTGAGATGAGGAGAATATGTGAAACTCTTCAGCTAAAGTTCACGGAACTTCTTTCAAGTTAAACATGGAGATGGATGAACGAACGAGACAAGTTAAAATTCAATCCTAACACCTGTATTTAAAATTCAAATAGTGGAATGGATCGGATATAACAAAATACAATGATTTTGGCTAAGTACAGATGGAGAGAAATAATACCTATAATATAGATTTGTGATTTTCTTATAAAAATGTACACAGACAACATTTTTAGGCATTTGAAAATTTAAAACATGTGCTTTCTGGTATAATTTGGTTTATTTTCTGAAATGCAAATGCTAAGAAAAGAATCTTATGCTTAAAAGGAGCTAACCTTGAAACTTTGTGAATTTTAGAGTGACACATGTTCAAAATGTCATTTGATTGATGGATGTTTTTGTATTACAGGAGAATAGCTCTACACCTTTTGTGATTAAAAATAGTCATAAGCTTTAGTCTGGTATTTAGTGACTTTGTCATGGAGTAGGAGCAGGATGAGGTGCTAATATGTGAGGTTGGTGGTCCATGTACTATGGGAAGTGACCAGACACCCAGGGAAAGTACTGAAGCTTGCCTTTGCCTCCCTGTTCTCTTTTGACAGGAATCTAGACACCTGTTCCGAATACTGAGATTGTTGCAAAAGTGGATTTTGATTTGAATATCAACAGAATGGAAATGGCATTGGTTTTACTCTTAATAACGCTTGTTTCTGTAGGAGTATTTAGCAAATGAATATCAGCTAAAAAATAGGATAGAGTGAAAAAGACATATTCCTTTAACTGCCCAGTCATTTTGCTGAGAAGCTGAAATAATCCTCAGGTGGATATATTTCTTGTAAGTCACTCTGTTAAATGAGCTGCTTTCACCAACTGTGACACTATTCAGGAGTTTAGAGGAAAAGGCCTTGCTTTGCCTCAGGCCACGATTCTATTCTTTTTGCTTAATGTGGAGATGAGAGAAGAGATGGAACTCTCAGGTGACACCTCCAGGAGAAAATGCCCTTGTGCATTACAACTTATTTTTCTGGTCTCAGAGAAGCTAAAATTTCAGCTTGGTTGGCCAGGCCCTCCCAAGCAAGGGGGCTGCATTAGTTTTTGAATTGAAGCATTTGTGCTGTGATACAGTTTTCTCTATGAACAATTTGCTAAGCTGTTTAAAAATCACAAAAGAAGAAAGGAACATAAAATGTACCATTAAGTTATTCCATGAGATTTACAAAGGCTTTAATGAGTTAGAGATGGATGAAAAAGCCTTTTCTGATTCATTAAAGATATCCATCTGATTAGAAGAGATTTTCATCACCTTATCAGCTAATCCAATAAATTGACTATCCATTTCAAAATGACTCCAATTGGATTCATGGCCATCAGAAGGATTTTCTGAAAACCCCAGAGAATTGTATACTATTGAAAATTATCATCAAATTGCTTGGAAAAAAATAATAGATGGGATCCTGATAAATCTAAAGGATTAGGGGGAAAATGCCTGAGCTGAAAGGTTAGCACAAATCAAAGTTCAACCTGCATAGTTTTCTTCAAAATTATTATTTATCAATGAAAAATCCCTAAGAGAAAAATAAAGTGTTTTGGTAGCTAAAATGCAACTATTTTATAAGGGGATTGTTTGATATGTCTTTTGCTAATCCCATACAGACTTAGAAAAAACTAACATCATTGTATATCTGGAAAATATTTTAAAATGCCATACCAATGAGATAACTAATACACAGGACCAGCTAATCAAATTTCCAGTTTTTCTCGCTGGTGTATGCCCCAGTCTAACAAAGTAAGATTAATGGGGTGTTAAAGGTCTGTATGGGCTTGTCAGTTTTATGCTGCAAATAGGGTTAATTTCCTCCAAATGTAGAAATTGTAAAAATTAATGTGAATGAGCTAAAGCTTTATATTCCTCTTCGCTTTTAAGAAACCAGCGCTTGAAAGACCAGTCCTATCCATACTTGCCTGGCTAATGGGGAAAGTCTAGGAGGAAAGATATGCCTTTCAAGGAAGAGAACACCATGAGGTCAGCTACAATGGAGAAATGCCAGACGTTGAAATTTAGAAGCATCTAATTTTACCTATCAGAGTAGCCAAAAGCATTTATTCTGGGCCAGTATCTGATACTACACAGGAAGACAGGCCCCTTTATCTTTTCTCCAAATCACTTTTTACATTGTCTCCATAGGAAAACTGGGGTGAAGATATTTTGCCCTTTGTAGAATACTTTGGGTAATGAGAAGGCGTCTTCATAAACTATCTCCAGCATTTTAACAACCTGGCAGTCGTCCATATATTTGTCCACATAATGCCAAACACTTGGATACTTGGAAACATCCAGATGTCTGATTCATTTTTCACTTGTCATTCAAATGATATTGACTTAGGCTGTGTCTACGTGTAGTTTGAATTGGGTGGTAGTTGAAGAGGCAAGGGGCGAACAGAATTTTAACAACACCTTTTTTTATTGCTCATACATTTTGTTTCTCGTGCGATAAATTCAACTTAAATTATGTAAGCATATAGTTTTAGGATCTCCAAAAGAAATAAAATGCTTACACTGAACCAGAAATCTACATAGCATTAAAAAGTTGACATTCATTTAGGATGATGTAGGGGACCAATATGAGATGCTTGGGTAGATAATCAGTGGAGCTTCAGCTACTTGGCACTTCGTTTTGGCACCCTGAAGAAAAAGGGCAATAGACAGTCTGGCTTTAGAAGAATGCAGTCTATAGTGAGGTGATTTAAAAGGTACCAAAATTGTACTTCTCGTCGACAATCTTCCACCATCTGGACTAAATATTTTCTCTTCACTTTGTCTTATTTTCTATAATTTATTATTAAAGATTCATTAGTTTGTATTAATAAATCTCCTCTTTTTAAAGTATATCCACATTTCCCCAATAGAAAAGTTATGAATTAAACATTTGTTAAGAGTTAATTTAATGAGACTCATGCCCTTCCATCTTAGACCTTTCTACGGAGGAATGGGAGGTGGAAAAGAGAAGGAGATTGGATCAAGGCACCCTTCCAGACAGGCCAGGCATGAGTGGGGCACTTAAGAAGAGGAGAAAGGGAGCTGGGCATTAGGCAGCTGCAGAACAACAGATGGGTGAGAGTGCAGTGAAGACAACTGCACCTACTTCACCAGTTCCCTTCTGCCCCATTCTGGTGGCAACCTTATTGTCTGCAAGTTAGGGACCTTGTCATGCTGTGTTGGGTTCATCATTGCATCCTCCAGCGTTTAGCACACTACCTAGCATATAGTAGATATCCACCAACTGTTATTCAACTAAATAAATAAATGAAGAAAGGAGCAGTGCGATCTGAAAGCTCCAGGGTTAAATTTCAAAGACTAGGCAAAGAGGAATTTCAGGAAGTCATAGTTCAACTTGTCTTCAGCTAGCACTTAAACCACACCAAGAAATAGCTTTCGATAATTTTCTTTTTAGAAATGCCCACATCCTTTCCACAAAGCATATTTCAGGATCATTTAAACAAATCTATCTTGAAACTTTCCTCCTATGATTCAAGATCATTTTCCTCCTTACTAGAAACTAATTTTTGCATATTAATGCATATTTTAACTTTTCCAAGAGCTGTGCACATTTTACCTCCCCCTCTAAAACAAACTGCTTGGGATAAAGGGAAGGAATTACTGTCTTTATTTTAACTTAATTTATTCAAACTTTCTGCATCTTGCTTTTCTCATCTTTAAAATGGGAATGGTGTGAAGAAGCTTTCAGCAAAGTTCAAGTACATATTTGTTCCCCAATTCTTCTCACTGTAAAATTGAGTAAAACTAAGGTATTTAGAGAATTGAGGATTTTCTCGGGGGCCCACAGTGAAAGCAGACCTAAAATTAGAATTCTGTTCAATTCAATCTCGTAATAACGTTTTACATACACCACCACAGTACTTGCTAATCATTTATTTTCATTTATGCATCAACTTTGACAAGTGGCTCTCATCTCTGTTAAATATACCATCGGCTTACCACATTGAGAAGTATTTTCTTTCATCCCCTTGATTCTTACTTCAGAAACTTTTTAATAGCTTTCCAAACTGGCTTGGGTGTAGGGTAAACCCTGAGGCTAAATCCATTCTGAGACTAAAACCAGGAATAGCCAATGGCACTATTAGATGATTCTCAATATTTATGTAACAGTTAACACTTTTTGAAAATGGTGAATTTCTCCAACGTTATAAAGTGAATGTAAGCAAAGCAATTCTGATTTTCCTATTGTCTTATTTTCTGTGTTATCATGGAAAGTATTACCTGAAAGGTTAATTTGAAAACTTTTGGTTTCAAAATAGTAACACTATTTACATTTTAGAAGATTCAAACAAAGATAATTCTCTGAGATGCAGGAAGATATAGCTTTATATAAAAGACGGAAGTTTCCCATGAATATTAATTGCGTTTATATTTTTCAGGAAATAAAGTGTCAAGTAGGGCCAACTAGTTCAGTGAGGGATTTGCAAGGGGAGCAGGGGTCTGCAGTCCTGCCTGGGGTAGTCCTCAAAATCCTGTTCAGAGAGGAAACAGCCATAGTCATGACAGGAAGCCAGTTAATACAGGGACGGCATAACTGGGCAGATCTAATGACCTGTTTGTCCCAGCTCCACCAATCTGAACAGGCTGGATGAAGTTAGCCAGGTGTCTCTGTTTCCCAGGATGGGAGTTCCACCTAGGGTTTAAACCTTTTTTCCTTTTCTTTCTGAGAGAGCTCTAGCAGGGAGGGTACTTCACACAGCCTGGGGCATTCCAAGCTGAGGTCCTTTTTCAGACCTTGGTTCTCAGCCTCCTTAAGAGTAAGCGGCTTTAGAAAGAATAATAGAAGTCCTGTTATATTTCGAAATTGCCCCAACCACTGTTGAGGCACTTTCCATCCGTGCCCCTAATCCTGACAACCTTGAAAGACATTGGGATTCAGAGATATAAGTAATGTAGTCCCAGAGACACAGCCAGAAAGTGGCAGAGCCAGGATTCGTACCTGGATCTTTCTAGCTCCACTGGATCACACAGGCTGAGGACTGGCAAGACTGTTTCCCTTGCTCTGAGGTAGGGGTGTCAGCACCAGGAGTACAAGGTCAAGAAAGCGGAAGTAGCAGTTACTACTGGCCCTGTCTTTTCATCTTATATGGAGACTGACTTCTGTTTGCTTAAAACTGGTTATAATTAGAATAAGCAAATAATGCAGTTTTCCACTTCTCTAGTTTTTATGAGTTAACTAGTTCAATACAGCCTCAAAGGCAATCATATCTATACGCATCTACAGCATGTTAGCAAAAGCTTAGACTTTGAAATCAGGCAGATCTGGCTTTGAAACTTCACCCTGATTAAGTGATGTTGGGCCAATTACTTATTCTCTCTGATTTTCCTCATTTGTAAAAACGTGATAAAACCATCTACATTGGGTGGTTTTGAACAGCAAAACCCATTAGAACAGGAAAATTTCTAATGCATGGCACATAGTGGCAACCAAATCCATTATATTTTTTACTATTATAAGTTAATAATTTTTATTAACAATAGTAGTTATAATAATATGACTCCTATTACTTTTTCCTAAGCTTTTTATATTTTCCTGCAAGGTTTCCTAAAAGCACAATAACTGGTTAATTCATTGCTTATCATAATAACAGTTACCTTTGCTTGGAAGACTAGGTATTTAAAAAGTATCCTTCCACCCTGCCTTGTGTTGGGTTTTATGTATCTACTGAAATTCTATTAGCCAAAATATAAATCTTTTAAAACACGCTAGGCTGAATTTAATTGTTAAACATTACTCTCATTCTTTTCATATAGACAATAAAATATAGCCTGTAAAAGAGTGACAGTGCTACTTGGTGCTGTAAAAAAGTGACAGCGCAACTTGGTAAACATGAATCATTAACCACATTGGACTAAATATTTTATTAATATTTTCTAACATTTGGAGAATGATTCTCATTGACAACTTCTGATAAAGAATGGAATAATTTTGTTTTCTGAGACACTCTAGTTTGATTCCTTTGTGTTGCTTGGATACTATGGCAGGCAGAGTAATGCTCTCACAAAGATATCTACCTCCTAATTCTTGGAAACTATGAATATGTTATGTCATATGGCAAAGGAGAATTAAGGTTGCAGATGGATTAAAGTTGCCAATCAGCTGAACTTGAGAAGGGGAGGTGAACTGTATTATCCTCATGAGCCCAATGTAATAAGGACCCTTAAAAGTGGAAGAGAGAAGTGGGGTAAGAGAACCAGAACTCCATATAGATTTGTTGGCTTTGAAGATGGAGGAAGAGAGTCATGAGCCGAGGAATGTGGGTGGCCCTAGAAAGCGGAAAGGATAAGGAGCAGGTTCTCTCCTAGAGTCTCCAGAAAGGAACGCAGCCCTGCTAACACCTTTATTTTAGCTCAGTAAGACCTGAGTTGGATTTCTGACCTACAGAACTGTAAGAGAAGACATTTGCATTGTTCTAAGTCTCTAAGTGGCAGTAATTTGTTGCAGGAGAGATAGCAAACAAATCCAACTACTATGAAGTCTTCAGCTAAAACACTGACCTTTTATAGCCTATTATATCCTTTAAAAGGGAAGACACTTAATGAGGAAATTCTGCTACTGCACATATTTGATTACTAAGATACCAACAGCTAAACATCAACATTGTCAAAAAATACAAATGAAATAACTTAGAGAAGTCATGGAATTGTCATTACCTTAAAATTGTATTTCTCTTTCTCCTATGGGTAGACTGATAGCACACCATCTCCATCTCCACCTCTGGACTCACTCTGTGGATTCCCCTCGCTTTGTTAGTGTGTCCTAACTTCCCCATCACATTCTTTAATGCATAAAGCCCCCTCTGCCCTTTCAGTTACAACCCTCTTGATGAGAAACCATGTTAGGCACAGGAGGTATGCAAGGTAGTCTGTATCTGCTTTAAAATCTCAATACTGAAAAGTATTCTTCTAGTGTTTGCTTGTTAGAGTGCTCGTAAAATGATTTGCTGTTTCAGTAACTTGTAAGCCAGTCAGACAGTGGTATAAAACCATCAGTTATCACATGGTTATATCCTTTTACTAACCACTGATATCTATCAAGACATTTCATTATAACCAACAATGCTAGATGCTATTATTGGTCTAATGGTTAATATATTTGCATTCTCTTCTACTTAGCTCTTTCTGCACACTTACTTTTCCTTTTGTGTAAAACATTTTAAAACTGAATGGGAGCATCATAACTTTTCAATATTCACTTTAATACACATACATTTATGGGCACTCACTTAGATTTTCAAGTTTCCCATGTAGATGTTATTCCCTAAAGTGCAGGTGCTACCTAAGTTATGGGAACCTTACATGCAAACATCCTGTATCTGGTTTGTTCTTGGCCCCTCTCTGTTGACCTTCAAATGCTGACCCCTCCATCTCCAGCCTGCTTCTGACTTCCAAAAGAAATTTTCTTCAGAAGATGCTGATTTCTTATAGCTGATACATAGAATGGTTTGAATCTATCTTTGCTAGTTCACAAGTATCTTGGTATATATTTTTATTTTTGTTCATTTCAGAACACTGTCAGTACCACTTTGGGCATGTTTTCATCATATAAATACATACTTTAACTCCTCTTTCCTCTTGTCTTCTAATTTTTGTCTAGGTACTTCTGTAAAGTCTCTCTCCTCTGTCTCCTCCTCTTTATACTTATGTATTTCAAATATGGGCCCTAAACAACTCTCTAGGAAATATGTAGTCTTACATTTGAAGAAAAAAATTACAGAAATGATACGTAAAACCTTGAAAGCCCTGGAAACAATCTTGAAATTCGTTTCAGAGCTCTTAAAATCTGAATCTACCTTTCTTCTCCAAAAAAGCTTCATTTCCCTCAGGATTCAGGATGTCATTAATCTATTTCTGTCTTGTCCAATTTTATGTTAATTACTTGTCTGATTTCCCCCTAATTTTCATCATCTGTATTATATTTCAGATAAACATGGAATTTTAGGCTTGTGTCATTACTTACTTTTTTTTGTTTGTTTGTTTTTTAGTTTGGACAAGTGATTTTGAGGTTAAAACAAATGGTTTCCTAGTGAAGCTTTGGAATGTAAGAATATAAGAAACTGACTCTTTTGTTGGTTGATAGGCAGAAAGCACCTCACGCTTCATACAGCAATCTACTGTGAAGCATATTAGGCACTTCTAGAGTTTTACATTAAAATGACCTCTGTCTTTGAGAGTTGGTGATGACTGAGAGGGGCATAGGTGATAGAAGTTTGTGTTCATCAGCATTTCCTCTTCCTCCTTCACTTGCCCTCATGAAACCATACTCACTTGGTATGTAGACATCTCTGGAGCTGCTTTGACATTACAGGGATCCAATCAGGCTGGCAGCTTCAGGGCATGACAAACCCACCCTGTCCACAGCGGAAAATGTCCACAGACACTTTTTTCTCCAAAGTTTCAAAGAAGAATTTTCCTTTGAACTGAGAGTATGAGAGTGAGAAGGCTATATGTGTTATAGTTTTCTTCAATAAAATTGGGTGGATGTGGTTTTGATTGCAAAAGAAAAGTAAGGAAAAATAAAAAGATTATAAGAATAATGGCACTTTTAGGTGCCATTTTACACTTTACCATTAAATTCACACACACGATCTCATGTGATTTCCCCACATTTTTAGGAGATAGATAGTACTGAAGTATCCCTCCCATTTTAGAGGTGAGGGAACTATGGATCAGAGAAGTCAGCTTCCTCCAAGTCACATAGCAAGTAAGGGTCAACAGAGTTTGCAACTGAGGGAAAATTTGAAGGTTAGGAACATGGAGGAGAAGAGTGGAGAATCCATCTTAAATATTTATAAGTTGTTTAATCTTTAGTAAAATGCAATTGAGATTTGCCAATGACTATGAAAACCCTGGAGATATTCAAAGTGACCTGTGTTTCTGATAATTAATTTATAAGAGCTTCACAAAAGCTCTTCAAGACATACTTAAGATACTTTTGATAATATTTGAAATTTCATAAATTGGAAGTGAGATGCAGGTCTCCAAGGTTTAAAATTTATCTTAAATGTTGAACTCAAAAGATTTGAGGTAAATTTAGAACCCTAGAAAGTGTGACATCCCCAGAAACTCCTACTTTCATGTCTGGAAAAGGAAAGCTATTTTTAGAATATAAATGGCTAGAAATCAAACATGATGGAGAACCCTCTTTGCTAAATGTTAAATATTCAGGTCTTCTTGATGACCCAGTATAATTTACAGTTAGCCCAGAATGCCTCAAGTCCTTTTAGAGAGACCAGTGACAGACTAAAATGGTTCCAGGTGAATTAAAAATTATATACTTTTGTAAAGAACTAAGTTCTTTTGGTAATCAGAAAAAAAAAAATTTAGACAGAGGGGAAAAATGGTATCTTTTGTGAATCTTTCCTAGAGTGCTCAGTCTCCTTGATGAATTCCATTATCACTAAAATGACCTTTCCAGTTCATATCGCTTTTGAGGCGAATGCAATTCTTTTCCATTCTGTTATAATGAAAGTATTACATGGATAACTATGCAGCATTATCTTCCAGAAGGAGTACTAATTTGGGATAGAAATGAAGTAGTTTAATATAATGCCAAGTCTTTCTTGTTATTTATTTATTTTTTATCCTTGCAGAGACCTGCTGGGTAGAACTGAGCAAGTTCATGTACATAGTAAATACACTGAGCTCCCTACCTAATGTAGAAGTGGTTTTTATTACCACATTCATGGACAGCCATGTGAATGTTTTTCTTAATGAAGAGAGCCTCAGATAAATCCAAAGGCATAAGTCGTGGAACATGCTGCAAACACTTTCCTGCTGAATTTTCTTTTTGAGGATTTTTAAACTAAGAGTTTTAAGATCCGTGGCATACTTTCTAGATGCAATGCAAGTTTTGGACATCTACTGCCTATCTCTACCTGTGAGAAGTGTTGAGACCATTGGGAGATAGCATAAACACTAATTATATCCTCTAGCTAATTGTATATTTCTTTGAAGTGGTGGCATAATGCAAAACAGTGTATGGTGGAAAGAGCTGTGAATGATGACGGGAAGCCTCCTTTGACATGTTTGTGCATGCAGAACGGTGAAGTTTTTGGTGAGGTATAGGGTCTTCAGCTGAGAAATGAATACTGATTTTCAGTCCTTTTTGTTTCTCTGATGAATGTTATTAATGATGCTGTAATGAGCAGTTAGCATATAGAACACAGATCCATCCCATGGAACATATTTAGGGCCAGGTCACATGGCTTGAGGTCAAGTCTGTCACAACCTTTGCAGGAGGCCAATTAAATGAATATATAAATTCCAGCTTGTTCCCTATGACAATAAACTTGTTTCTTAGTGCAGTTCCTCAGAAGAGGTAAAAACACTTTGTAAAAATGCCTTTACTATTACACTCCCTATGAGACAACTAGCTGGCAGAGGTTTTAATTGCTTTGTTGTGGATGTGGAAATTGAGGCTCAGAGATTTTAAGTGGTTTACCTAGGTCATATGTTTGGGCTACAACAATGCAAATTAAGTTAAAACTTTGAGAAGTAGAAAGCGTTGGATGAAACAAGGGGTCCAAGTAGATACTCAAATTCCTATTGAACCTGAAATTAATTGCTTTGAATGTTAATGTATCCCAAATTTTGCTGAATTTAGTTCTTAACTCAAATAATTTCAAGCAGAATTATTTAGACATGAGTTTATGATTTTTCAAAAATAAATGTACAGTACTATTTAAAAAGTAGAAAGCAGAAACCTTGCTTTTGTGTCATCTGTCAAAATCGTAATGGTGTTTCAGAGATGTCTCTCACAAGCTGCCATTATCGTGTTAACATTCTGGATTGCTCTGTCTTACTTATGACCCAGCAAGCAAGAACATTATTAAAAGGTAAATATTTTTTTCTCAATTTGCTGTTTCCTCCTTTTTATGCAGGTCTGAATATGATTTTGTTTTCATTTCACAGTTCCTACTAGTATGATTTTGAAAAAAAAACTTCTGTTCATAGTGTTTCCTTCTGGTGACTGTGGTGGCCTTAGACTCTACACACCCAGTGGCACTGACTGTCTGGCTACCTTTAACATCACTTTCTAAAGTGGCATATTTCCTTGGCCTGGGAGGCTGCAGGTTTGGTATTTGTAGATCAGAGCCTGACTCTTAGCTCAGTTCTCCAGCTCTTAATACACATTTTCATCTATAACCATCCTTGACACCACACAGACATCCCATGTTGAAATCTTTTTCAGAGTTTCGACCTGTCGGCTAGACTAAACAGAGACAAGGAAACAGGTAATGACAGGATTGAAACATGGTTTGGGGATCTTGGGAGGAAAAAAGAAAGGAAAAAAAAAAGTGATGAACAACATAGTCACCCAAGCTTGTGATGTCTCATCAGAACCTCTCAATGTTTGGAAGTTTCCCAAGATTTGCCCTCGTGAGACAGAAAAGACTTATTAGATCACTGTGTCTGCTTTCCCACCTGGGCAGGAAAGAGTCTCCCATGCGGAGAACATATGGCTTGGTCTTAGATTAGCAACAAAGAATGTCAGTTGGCAGACATATGGGGAAGAAGTTGAGGATCATATGAGCTTTGGTAGCCTGGACCTCACAAATGAATTTTAAAAATCATATATAGTTAGTTCAATTATGTAAATAAACACTGGACAACATTTGCAGAAGAAGAGGAACTATCATTTATTGAACACATATTGCAATCTAGGCATGGTATTCTACCATCTTTTTAGAAATGCTCACCCCAGTAATTTTGTTATCTCCATTTTACAGATGAAAAAGTGAGATTCAGAAGTGTGAGGTCACTTTGCCCAAGATCATGCAGCTGGTGAAATGGCAAAGTTCAGAATCTCACCAGGATTTTTATTCAAATGTTAAAGCTTTTGAAGGAAATCCGTCAGAGAACATAAACAATAACTTTGTATACTGTAACTTTCTAGTTACTTCACTTTTTTTGACACAGATAAAGGAAATACTCTGCCTACCCTTTTTAAAATTGTCAAATTCAGTGCATTTGCTACAGGTTGCTGCTTGTATTGCTTAATCTAATGGCACTGAGAATATAGAAGCAGACTTGGAGGAATAGAAAGAAGACATGTAAATAACATAGGCATAAAAGAATAAATTATAAATGTTTGCCACCCTCTTCCTCCTCAAAGAGGGAAGACTCTTACCTGCTGAAGCAGCTCTGGAGCTGTCTTTTGTTGAGCAGAAACTGAATGAAGGCAGGGGAGCAGTTATCAGCCCCTATTATAAAGGAAGCAAGAAATGTAGCATTTATCTAGATCGTGGATAAAGAAGTGCAGAAGGGGAGGTGGCATTGTGAATATAGTTTTCTTTTTCTTTCTGTGCTTCCACTACTACAGTGTTTCTGTTTTCCTTTTATCTGTCCATATATTATTTAACTTCTGTTCATAGTTCATAACTTCAAAGGTGAAGTTGTGAGACAAGTGGTTTTGACATTGAGGGAGAGGGTGGAGAGTTTTGGGTGCAGCCGGGGCGTGTGCAGGAGATAGAGAGGCAGATGCAGAAAGAGACAGTAAAGAGTTCCCTGGGCATTATGTATTGCCTATCATTTGCTATTCTTCAAGACACTTCAGTAAAGATTTGAGTTTAAACCCACCATCTAAATATTTGTCCCATTTGTTTTTTTTCTTGTTCCTTTCCCCCTCCTTTCTTGCCTTCTCTTGATTTAATCAAGTTTTTAAATTATTATTATTCCATTATGCCTTTTATTAGGATTCTCAGTATTATTTTAGGAATGTTCATAGAGTTTACCACAGTCATCCCTGAATAATCAGAATCTACCTTAAATAACACTTTTGTTGCTTCCAGGACAATGTAGGGAACCTGGAACACCTTAACTCCATTTAATACTCCCCTTCCCATCTGCCTTTAGAGATACTGTTGTGAAGTATTTTAATTATCGCTTGTCTTAGTTTTCCAGACCCTGCTATGGTAATTACCACACAATGAGTTGGTTTAAACAAAGCAAATTTATTGGCTCACAGTTTTGAGGCGACCAGAAGTCCAAAATGGAGGCATAAGCAAAGCAATGCTTTCTCTTCAAAGACTGTAGCATTCTGGTGCTGTATATTGGTGATTGTTGGGTTCTTTGGCTTTCCTGTCATGTGGTGATGCACATGATGATGTCCTCTCCTTTCTCTTTCAATTTTCAGTAAACTTTAAGATCCCCTCTGTGGCCTTCCTTCTGTATCCAATTTTCTTTGCTTATAAGGACTTCAGCCATATTGGATTAAGGCCAAATCCCATTCAGTTTGGTTCCACCTTAACTAATAATAATAACATCTTCAAAGGTCCTATTTACAAATGGATTCACAGACACAGGGCCAGGAACTTGCCTTTTGTGAGGGGCATAATTCAATCCCCAACACCTCTGTATTTTAAACTCCAAACAACCATGCTATTATTGTTATAAAGAATCAATATTTCATTTAGATATCCTCACACATTTACCTTTTTTGAAGGCCTTCTTTCCTTTCTGTATTACCTGTGCTGAAGTCTGGCATCTTTTGCTTTTATCCTGAAGAACTCCCTTTAGTGTCTCTTTTAGTTAGTCTGCTATGGTGAATTCTCTCAGCCTTTGGTTTATCCCAAAATGACTTCATTTCACCTTTATTTTTTGAAAGCTATGCTCTCTGGGCATGGAATTCTAAGATGGCAATTCATTTTCTTTCTTCACTTTAGATGCAGTTTCTCCATTGTCTTCCATAGTTTCCTGCCCTCAAATTGTTGCTGCCCTCCTCCAGCTGCTTGTAAGAGTTTTACTTTCTCTTCGTTTTTCCTCAGTTTTACTATTATTTGCCTAGAGAATTTGATTTTCTTCTTGCAGACATATACAGTATGGGCACATCACCTTGATTAAGGGGGGACTGATTTTAGGGGGTCTGTCTATGTCTGGTTTTCATGTACTGGTATTATTGTAGCCCCTCGGGTCTCAGTAGAGACCTGAAGAGATTACAAGAGCTTCTTCTTTGAGATCTCCAAACTCCAATATATGTGATAATCTCTGAATTCCCTAGCTTTATGAAATCTCCAAGATCTCTGTTTAGCTTAATAGGCTCTTATTAGTCTCATTTGGCTTAGTTTGTTGACCCTTTCCCTGCAGATTCACAGGTTAGGATCTGGAAAGTGATTAGAGGGTAAATTGCATGTAGAAGGTCAAGCTCAGTTCTCTGGAGTTTCCTTCTTTTCTGGAACATTGGTCAACTGAATCCTGCTGGCTAGGTAGCCCTGATCTCCAATTTTTGTCTCCCAGACAAGTAAGTGTGCCACAAATTTCCTGTTTGACTTTTCTGTCCTATACCTTGATTCAACATTTGTCCCAAAGAGAAAGACTTCAGTGAATTTGTGCTCACCTCAATGCATTTCTTCCTCTCTAGAATCCTGGGTCCTCAAATCCTGACTGCTTGCATCTTCAAGGCCTTCAAACTGCTACTTAAAAAATTTATTCAGCTATTGTAGGTTTTTCTTGATGGGAAGGTAATCTGACTGCTATTGCATCATAGATGGAAGCAGCAATGTACACTAACAATTCAATTACTTTTTAGTTATTTTTTTCTATTAAATTGCTATGTGTGTGTGCATGTTTGTTTAAACTCAGCAATATTCAATAGCTGGAACATGTAGTATCCATGGATTTATAAAATTTAAATGGATTTATAGATTTATATGGATTTATAAAATTTAAACATTTCACAATTGCCCTACATTTTTGTAGTGCCATTTACCAGGATGGGAAGGAATGACCCATGCAATTTATGGGTGTGTTAGCAGGAACGTAAGGGCAATAAGGCATGACTGCTGACAAAAACAGGCTAGGGCCAAGGAATTGTGGGTCCCCTGGAATCATAGAATCATTGGGGTGAGGGGACTTCTGGGACTGAGTGGAAAAGATAATAGGTAGTTGAGATTTAAGAGATGATGTTATTTGTGCTTACAAGTCCTCGGGGATGACCATGAGAATGAGTAGCAGACATGGGCTGGAGATTAGAAAATTTGACATGAGAAGTTCAAGGCACTGAAATGGCTGAATAGCTCTTCTAAGCCGACATCATTCGGCAGGGCTGGTTCTCATGCCAGATTAGGGCAGGGTGGAGAGTCAGTGCCAAGGTTCCTCCTTGGGACTTATCTTTAAAGCAGTTTGTTATGACAAGGCTGAGAAATTATGATGGAGAATATGGGGAGCTCTATGGAGTCAAACTTCAACCCACCTCAGGCACAATCAATTATAAATATTTGCAATACATAACTATAATGCTTTCCTTAAAAAATGGGCTTAGAGTTCACAGATATGAGAGCATCCCTTGTCCTGTACTCACTAATTGCTTGATCTTGAGAAAGTAATATAACTTCTCCAGGCCTCTGTTACCTCACCTATAATAGTAATTAGATTAGATTAGGGTATTTTAATCCTTTTTTGTGGTAAGGACTTGAAATATGTCTTATAGCTTGCTTACAGTTAAAAGTTTGCTAGTGCTACTTTACCATTTGTATTCAGTCTTTTGATAAATGTTCCCTACATCAAAATGTTCCTAACATCAAACAAGTTATTTTCAGTCTATTTTGCAGTGATTTTCTGATTCTGTAAGAAGAAAACACTGAATTTCCATTTTCTATCTCTGATATTTACTCCATCTTTCTCCTCCTCACTATTTCAATATTCCTTAGGGAAAAATATTTTTTTTTTACTCTTCTGGGAGAATTTCTCATCTTTTCTAGTTCCTCATGTTTTCCTGAGAGTTTTTAAGGTACTGAACTGTTAAGTGCTTTTAAGCTATACATATCCTTTTTAGACTTTTTGTTTAAGATGGTCTCCTTTGTGGTTAAAATGAAGAACAAGGAAAAAACTAGTGGAAGAATAACTCCTGCTGTGTCACGTGTTTAGACAGTTACAGGGCCACTGGGTGTGTTACCAAAAGTTCACCTTTTCTCAATGCTCTTCAATCTTGCTGCTTCTCTCTTATTTCACAGAAAGTATTTATGAGGTTAATTGTCAGGAAATTTTTGGATGCTAGAGACAGAAGCCTAAATTCAAGTGACATTAATGGATTTTATCAGTTATCTATTGCTGGGTAACAAATTGCCACCAAAGTTAGCTTCTTCAAAGGACACACATTTATTATTTCAGAATTTCTGTGATTCAGTGAACTGGTCATGATTTAGCTGGGTCCTCTGCTTCGTGATCTCTCATAAGGTTGTAATCCAGGTGACAGCCCAGGGTCTGCAGTCTCATCTGAAGGCTAGAATGACGATGCATCCACTTTTAAGATCACTCAGAGCATTCAGGTCCTTGGGGCACTGTTGGACTGAGTGCTTCAGTTTCCAGTTCCTAGCTGGCTGTTGGCTGGAAGACTCCCTAATTCCTTGTCACGTGACATCTGCCACAGGATAGTTTGCTTCTCCAGAGCATGTGAGGTGAGAAAGCAGTAGAGTATGCCAGTAAGATAGAAGTCTCAGTCTTGTAACCAAATCATGGAATTTATATCCCATCCCTTTTGACTTATTTTATTCATGAGAAGCAAGTCATTAAGTCCACACTGAAGGGGAGGATATTCCACAAAGGCATCAATACCAGAAGGTGGGGATTCTTGAAAGTCATTTTGAAAGTTGTCTACCATACAGATTCACTCACATAATTGAAAAGGCGAAGTGTAGCTTGTCATCAGGTACAATTGGCTCCAGAAACTCAAAAGTTGTCATCAAATATCAGTTTCTCTCCGTCATCTTTACTCCTGCTCATTTCATTCTTAGGCAAATTTTCCTTTTACTGTAGCCCATCATGGCTCTAGGTTTTCATCCTACCATTTTAGCAATCCAGTCTAAAGAGGGCGATTCTTTCCTAATAGTTCCAGCAAATTTCCAGACCCAGTTTGGATCACCTGGTCATTCTTAAATCAATCATATGGTGCTAATTGTCCCATTTGGGGCTATTTGCCTTCTCCTAAAGCTAGAGGGAGTGGACATCCCTTTAATATGGACTACGAATGGCAGAGGGCTCCCACCTTAAAGAACATTAGGCTGCTGTTCCCAAAAGAAGAGGTGAAGCAAGGGATTCTGGGCATGAAAGATAAAACAAACAAAACTAAATGAAATGAAGCAAAACAAAACAACAGCTGACGAGTACAACAACCAGGCTGCCCTACTTTAACAGAGCTTGTACCTGAATAGAACATGAAAGGCACAGTGGAGTTCAGGGCTTGGCTGCTGAATGATAATTTAAGTGCTCTGGACATGCCATCTTTGCCATAAGGAAAAAATCAGTCACCTCTGTGACTGAGTACCTATATGTATCAGACACTGTGTTGGGTACTTTACTATGTAGTTTCATGAAATACTCATAACAACCCTATACAGTTGGAATTGTTTCTAATTTTTAGAATAGGAAAATTGTTTTGACATTTGATTTAGAATCAAGGTCGTTCTGATTTCAAACACAGTGCTCACACTATCCCGCAAGATTATGCAAATGTTTTTTATCATGTTATTATCTATGTTTATAAGCATCCACTTTTGTTTGTTTTATTTATATGTTTTTACGAAGTATGATTTAACATCTTGTGCAGTTTATAGTTTAGTAAATAGCTTATTGAAATGAATGTTTTATCTAAAAGGATTTGGAGTACCATAGTATATGTATGTCCTAAGTTTATAAAAATTGAGATAGAAAATGGAAAAACAGGCTCAAGAAAAATGAGTGCTTACACAGTAAGCACTAAAAAAGTGACCAACTACAGAATGGAAACTATAATTCCATATGATAAATATTTCATCTCTCTGACCCTCAGTTTCTGGACTATAATTAAGCAGGGTTGAATGAAGAATAGTAATAAGCTATATAAAATAAAGTATTTGACATGTAATCTGTACCCTAAGTTTTTCCTGATGTTATCCAAACAAATTAAAATGTTTCCTTATATAGACTCCCAAAGTAATCATTTTATCCAAGGGAAGAACTTAAATGGGTCTGGTTTAAAGGCACAAAACTATTACATGTAGGAAAGGGGTTGAAACAGTAAGGACTGGGTTGTGTCAAAGCAATATGACCCCCTCAGTGGCAAAGAATGATCTCTTGAAACTTACATCTTCCTGGCTCCTGTAAATTCTTCTTGAATGAGCAATTGGAGCAACATTCTGAGCAGACAGAATTTTCAAAACCTTTTGCTTGGTTCTTCTGATCCCTTAAGTTTTGTTATTATTTGGGTGTCTATTGATGGACTGTTAATTATTTCTTAGAGATTTCTTAATTTATCCATCATGTTGGGTGATACATTTCTGAAAGTTTTGCAGAGTATCTTGAAACTTGTAGTGGACATTTGTCAATATTTTGGCTGCTCAAGGGATGTCTGTACTTTTTGCGTCTGGAAGCGAGGCAGAGCTTTCTGTGGAGCTAGGTCATGGGCATATGACCTAACCCTCTGGGGGAATATTAAGCCAAACATGAAGAAAGAGTGGCAGCTTTCCATACAGAGATCTGGGGGAAAGAGCATTCCAGGGAGAGGAAAGAACCTTTCCAAAAGACCTAGGGTGGAGGTGCCTGATGTTTTGGAGGAAGAGCAAGAAGGTCAGAGTGGCTGGGACACTGTGAGTAAGGGGCAAAGTAGCAATTTGCAGATGACTGTTATACATGATATCCCATATAATACGCTCAAGGACCCTGTAGTAAAGTAAACCAATACATCATTATGACCCAATTGAATGATGGAGAAATGGAAACCAATATAGGCTAAGTAATTTTCCCAAGAGTGCATAAGTGACAAAACCAGAACTCAGAGGCTCCTTTTCTGATTCCAAGTCCTGTGTTTTTTTATCAAGATGCCATTGTGTGCTCTTCTCCCATAACATTTTCTTCATATCTTTGTTCTGTATTTGTTGTTAAAGTTATCAGAAGTCAGGAATCACGCTTTCTCAGGTTGCGTGTTACATAGTGCAGAATTCAAATAGACTCTTGGTAAACACCTTTGATGAATCATTCCAACAATAACATCATCTTTCCACTTTACTTTATCCTGGCCAGCTTGGCTGCATATCTTCATTTGCTGGGAATGTTTTAATGTAGATTTGTCTGATAATCTAGCAGTTTAATAAATACAGTTCAAATCTCTATTATAATATTTATTTTAACACCATTTAAAAATTTACATGGAATCTAAAACACTTGTATATTCAAAGCATTCAACTAAAGAGATAAACTATGAAATAGTTGAAATCATTCACAGCATACTAGCATGCATGCACACACACACACACACACACATGCCCATAACTAAATGAATGCTCAAACAAAAATATTTTTAAATCCCTAATGAAGAATTAAGTGGGTCTTTATTGATAATTTAGCATTATAACAGACAAGTGATTTAATTTGTGTCATTTTAAAAATGTAATTATTAAATATTCATGACATATTATACCTTATGAGACTTAAATAGTCATACCAAAATCATATGGTGAAGATAAAATGCAGACAAAGAGTCTGGGTTCCCACAGCCACCGACCCCCAAATGACCTGCTAATAAATGCCAGATTCTCATCTTGTAAAACTCCTGTGGGAGAATAATAAAGGACGAACATTTGGCCCAACATTTATTTTTATTAAACAAACACCTTTAGTTTTCCTTCAACAGAATCATTTTCCTGCTCTATAAAAGTCTGTGGCCCTTTATGAAAATGTGTACCTCATGTCACACAGTTAGAGTCATGAATTTGGGCAGTTATATACAGAAATTCAGATATCCGGACCAACCAATCTAGTTGACTCAAATTAAAGTTGATATTCATGCCTCCATTTTCCTAGTTCCTAGTAAATTTAACAGCTTATTGTATAAATCTGCATTCTTCTTGAACCCTAGATTTGGTTGTGAAACTTTAGGGAACAAAATTTATGTAAATTCTCAACAGAAATACAGTTGATATAACCAGTCTTGTGATGAGTAATTGCTATTAGCCAGAAATCTTCATTTTTTTTTTTCTTAGAGGGACTACAGAGCAGATAGGTACACTTACAACACACTGAAGAAAATAATATGGTTTTGAGTGATACAAATATAGAGTCATACAAATATATTAAGGCTCCTGAGAAGCAAATCAAATTTAGGAGTTGAGGGTTAGGTGCTCTTAAAAGTATCTCTCAAACTTTACGTGTCTGCCACATTCATAACTCTTCTTTAAGAAAAGCAACTCCTGAAATCCTTCTGTATTCAATTGGTGCTATGGCTCATGCCTTGTAAGTCTGCCTTAACTTTGCTTATTGTGAAGAGCTAGAGTTTTTCCTGGAGCCAAAGGACCAGCCTCCAGAATGGCCTCTAGAATGGCTTGTTAAGAAAAGCTTACCCCATAGACTAGGTGTTCCACATGGAATACAGCAAATCTATTCAATCACATTCAGTCCTGGGGAAGAAGAAATGCTAATAAAATTGTAAAAGTCCAATAATTAGTATTCAGAGATTTCCATAGTTTTCAGAGAAGGCTGAGAGAGAGACAGAAAGGGAGAGGGAGAGGAAGAGAATATGAATAAGGAGTTATAAAAACAAAAATATTTCCAGTCAATTTTACCTAAAAAATCCAAACTCTAAAACCCATAAATAAAACTAACCTAAGGGGGTGGTCCAATGAAATCACAACCAATAAATGGAGGATGGATTCAAAGCAGATAAAATAAAAAATTACAGAACTTTGAATAAGTGTAGCATGGACCCTCAAGGAAATAAAAGAAGGAAAATATCAATTTAAAAAGATAAACAAAAATGAATCAAACAGGAAGAAATGATGAAAGAGAAGGTAGATAAGAAAAACATTCTTAAATTTAAAAATTCACAAATGGATAAACTCTAAAGTGGAGGCTTACTGGCAGAGGGAGGAGTGTTGTCTCAGGTGAGAGAAGGCCCAGGTTTACAAATGAGAGAACTTGTCTATGTCTTTCCCCCTCCTCATTTGTAAACTGGAAATAAAAATATTTTCTATCAAAAAAAATCACTACAAAGACTAAATAAGTCAATTAATTCAAAATTCTTACAATGGCAATTGCTAAGTAAATGTTAGCTACTATGATTTCTATTCCTTATGTTTGAAGTGGTTCATAGCATTTTTGGAAAAGTAATGAAGGAGGTAGAAAAAATATAAAATGTATAAATAGCTGAGGATGTATTTATAAAACTAAATACATATTTCAAATATTGTTCAGGGAAGCCATACAATTTGAAATAATAATTTTAACAGAAACCTGAGTCTAAAAAACCATATTTTATTAATTGAGATTATGAATAAGGGAAAGAAGAAATAAAAGTAATTTCTTAATTTATGTTGGAGGGAGTCAAGAGATACAATTTTATTTTGGACAATGTGGTGTTTTGAAGATGTATGTATTTAAATCTATTCCATTCCTGTGGGTGTAAATCCGTTGTTGAAATAGGATCTTTTGATGAGGCTACTTCAGTTAAGGTGTGGCCCACTTCATTCAGGATGGATCTTAATCTTCTTACTGGAGTCCTTTAGAAACAGAATGGAGAGAGAGAGAGAGAGAGAGAGAGAGAGAGAGAGAGAGAGAGAGAGAGAGAGAAATTGAGAGAGCCATAGAAGAAAGAAGCTGAAAGCAAGGAAACCTGGAAGAGAAAGGAAAGCCCAGCATGCCACCATGTGCCTTGCCATATGGCAGAAGAGCCAAAGATCTCTGGTGGCCGGTCTTTAGGAAGAAAACATCACTTTGTTGATACCTTGATTCGGACATTTTCTTGGCCTTAAACTCTAAGCTAATAAATTCCCATTGTTTAAGCCAACCTGTTTCATGGTATCTGCTTTGCAGCCTAGGAAACTAAAACCAATTTTGGTACCAGAAGAGTAGGGTGATGCTATTGCAAATACCAAAAATGTGGAAATGGCTTTGGAATTGGGTAATGGGTTGAGGCTGGAAGAATTGTGCAGTGCTTGATAGAAAATGCCTAGATTGCTTTGAGGTGTCTGTTGGTAGAAATACGAGCACTAAAAGTACTTCCAATGAGGCCTTAGATAGAAATGACGACTATGTTATTGGAAACTGGAAGAAAGATGAGCCTTATTTTAAAGTCACAAAGAACTTGACAAGATTGAGTTCTGATGTCAGATGAGCTTGGATATTTAGCTGAGGAGACTTCCAAGATAAGTGTGGAAAATGCAGCTTGGTTTCTCCTTGCAGCTTATGGGAGAATGCTAGAGGAAAGGGATAAGCTGAGAACCGAACTCTTATGCACAAAGAAACCAGAAACTGATGGTTTAAAAAATTCTGAGCTACCTGAAACTGAGTCCCCAGAGACTAGTATTCCATGTGAAGGTTTAATTGAACATGAATCCTTTCAGCTACTTCAGTGCAAGTCAGGATTAAAGGTGCAGTTACCCAGGAAGGGTCTTTGGAAAGTCATCTTGTCTGATGGTTTGGACCCCTGTGTACTACTTGCACAACTGACAAGTTTTTTTCTGAGATCTGTGTGAATGGAAATACTGCTGGTTTCAATAAAAGGAACAGAAAAGGGACAGATTGAAGGAAAAAAAAACACTTCAAAGGCAGAACCTTGGGCCAAAGACATCTCCTCAGTTAAAGAGAGCAGACCCACACTTGTGTGTGAAAAGGTTGAGTATGCTTTGCAGCTTGGAGAGGGTGGGCTGTCCACTCTGTTGTTCACGAAGAATGCTACCACCTCAGTGATCTCAGAGGGTGGAGCCTGTGCCCTGGAAATTGTGGTGAGTCTGGCCACCTCAATGTTTGGCAGGGTTGAAGCCCATGCCCTGGGGATTGCAGAGAATCTAGCCACCACCCCAGTTTTCTCAGAGGGTGGAACCTATTCCCTGGGGATTGTAGAAAGCCTGTCTGCCATCCTGTTGAAACATGTGGAGCCTTCACTCCAGTGTTTGGGGAGACCATGGGAAAGAATGGGGCTGCATAAGCACTGGAAAGGGTGGCGCTGCTACTCCATCAGGACTGAAGGTCAAAATATCTTTCATAGATGACTCTCAGACCTTAAAATCCGATGGAGTATGCCCTGCAGGGTTTTGGAATTGTTTGGGACCCATGACCTGTGTTTTCTTTTCAAATTTTCCCTATGGGAATGGGAATGTTTATCCTATGACTGTCCCTCTTTTGTATATTGCAGGCAGATAACTTGTTCTCTAAGTTTTGTAAGTCCGCAGACTGAGTGGAATTGTGCCCAAGACAGACCACACATGTTACTGATTTTGTTGAAACTTTGTACTTAGTATTGTTATTGAGGCTTGGGGGTATTATTATAGAATGCATATATTTTGTATGTGGAAAGAACATACCTTTTTGTGGTCCAGAGGGTGAACTGTGGTGATTTGAAGTATTAAAACATTTTCTTAAATCTATTACATTCCTGTAGGTGTAAACCCATTGTAACTATAATCTAATAAATTCCCACTGTTTAAAGCTACCCATTTCATGGTATCTGCTTTGAGTAGCCTAGGAAACTGAAACAGACAATCATTAGGGAAACATAAAAGGCAAAAAAATGGATTTAGTCAAATTGGTGCATGTAGCGTAGTATAAAAAACAAAGCAAAGAACTAAGAAAACTACAAATATAGATATTCAAAACAAGGTGTTAGAAATAAGGATAAACATATCAATGATCTAAAAAAAAAAACAAACTAGTTAAACAATATTATGTAAAGTTAGCCCTTTACATGTTAGATTTAAAAATAGACATACTAAAATCAAAATAATATTCCTGTTTAAAAATAAATAGTGTTGAAGATTTATTAATAAAATAAGAAAATTATATTAAAGAGTAGCTTGGTTGGCAACCAAGAAATAAATATAACAAAGAAGGTAATTTTAAATTGATAAAATAAACAATCTACAATTAAGATAGAATCATAGATTTTATGAACCTTTCATATAGTACTATCAAAATCCATGTATACAAAATGAAGACAAAACACATATAAATTTACAAAGATACAATTGTTACAATAGACTTTAATAATTTTCTCATATACTTTGATAGATGATGGGACCAAAAGTAAAATCATACAAAGCTTATGTAACCATAAAGAAAGTTTGGTATTTCATATAAGCATATATAGCTATACTAAATATGAGTATTTAACATGATATAAATGTCTGTATATACAATTGTACAGCTTACTATTCTATAAGCATATAGAGTGGCATATTTAGAGTGGTTGAATTTAGACTTTAAAATATCTTAAGTTATTCTAGAAAACAGTAATTATTTAGCCCATATTTTCTGAGCATGATGTGATATAAATGACCTTTATTAGCAAAAGCATAAACAACTAAGAAAACAATGTTTTGCTCATGTCAGCTTTTGCTAATTGATTTCTAGTTCTAACAACTGTGAAATTCAAAATCACTTTTCAAAATAATTCTCAGATCAAAGAGGAGATCAAAACTGCATTTGCAGAGTATTAAGGAAATATGAGCTGTATCGGAAGACAGAAAAAAGGTGGAAAGCTTTACAGTTGATATTATGAATCTAACATAACCTTGATGCCAAAACCAGACAAATGAAGACACCACATGAAAAAAGTTAAAAAAGAAATAGTAGTAGATGAAATACTACGATACACTGACAGAATTATTCACCAAACCCAAGTCCAATTCACCCCAAAAATGCAATGCTTTTTAAATTCTCTTATATGCGATAATTGCCTCAACAGTTGAAGCAAAACCAGCCATATAAGAATTTCAATAGATGTTGACACCTCACTGTTTCAGTTTCCACATTTATAAAGTGGGGATAAAAATGGTATCTACCTCGAAGCTTGTTGTGGGACTTAAATAAGTTAATTTAGGTTAACATGTCTAGAACAGTGCCTGAAAGCACCATATAAATATTATTTACAATTTTTAAAGAGCAATAACTAGGGCTATAAGTTTACTTCATCAGTATAAAACTCAGTATAAAACTCTCTCTTTTATGCCTAAATCCAGCACAACACTTAATTGTAAAACAGTGCATTATTGCCATTGAAATGAATAAAGGTGTGACATGCATAATGATTGTTATTTTTGGACACTCTTTATTAAAATTCTGGTAAATATACTAATGTCTAAAACAAAAATAAGAGATGTAATGATTAGATGAAGAAGGCAAAATTATCTTAATGTTCATATAATTTGCTCACATTAGCTGAAAACATTGTAACTTAAAGAACTTTATAACTTACAGAACTTATAAAAGATTCTGTAAAATTGAAAAATACAACTTGAATATACAAAAGTATAGTCTATACATACCAAAAATGGAGATAATGTTTGATAAAAAGACTTCTTTCTCATTAATGTAAGAAACATAAAACATTGATGAAACATCTTAATGAGACACATGGTACAAACATATGAAGGAAGCTACTTAGGTATGGATAGCTATTAGAGAAGAATTCAGTAAATGGAGAAATGCATTGTGTTCCTGGTTAGAAAATGTTGGCTATTGTAAAGATAGCAAGGTATCCTAAGTTAAATTATATGCTAGAAAAAATAAGGAAAAATGAACAGTTGAAAATAGAAATAAGAAAGAAATCATTCATAATTGAGCTATCCAGAGATATCTATTATCAACATCTTGGGGTAAATTGATAATTCTTCTCCCTTTCTCTTTCTCTCTCGATGTATTTTTACAAGAATATGGAGTCATACTATAAATGATAGTTTTATTTTTTACTAAATATATAATGTACAACCTTTCAAGCTGTATAAATTAGGAATTGTGCTCAGCTGTTAACTGAGACCAAAAACAAAAATAACAATATTTTATGCAAGGTATACATTTATTCATTATTTTTACTCCAGTAAAAGATGTACCTGGGAAATCAGTATGGTATGGTAAGTCCCTGATATTATCAGTGTTCCAGTTTCCTTTTATATTTTATTTTAACATCATTATTGTGGGGGGAGGACATCTTCAAGGCCATTTCCTGACCTACCTGGCTTTCACAAAAATGTGCTAGCATGGAAGACAATGGGAAAGACAAAAGGTGCATCTTCTAGTCTAGAAATACATGAAAATACTTTCTGCCTTTGTAGGGATCAAGAAAATCTGAATTAAACATCATGATATCATTTATCATATATCAAGCTCAAACAGAAAAAATTCTTTACTTCTGATTTACTTCAGAATCTTTATTTTGAAGAAGTGAGATACCCATTCTCATACAGTGCAGATGGTTGGATAAACTGTTAATATTTTATAGATTGCAATGTAGCAATATATGCCAAGAACTGAAAAAAAATGTCAGTTGTTTTGGTAATTCCAGACCTAGGAATTCTTATGAAATAATCCAAAAAGATTTTCATTCAAGGAATTTCCTTTGCAATATTTTATTTTATAATAGGAAAATTGAAAAGAAATTTTATGCTTGGCAAGAGGGGAGATTTATAAAATTTATGGTGCAATCATACAATGGAACATTCTGTAGATATTAAGATTGAGGATTTTGAAGAATTTTCAATTAGTTGGAGATGCTTTCTGTAAATGGTTGTGTGATAAAAGCAGGGTATAGGTTTTATTTTTTTTAATTTTTAATTTTTTAATTTTTTTTTAAAGATTTATTTATTTATTTATTTATCCCCCCCCTTGCTGCTTGTGCCTGCTGTGTCCACCTGCTGTGTGTTTTTTCTGTGTCTGCTCATCTGCCCCTTGCTGTGAGGTCTTGCTGCATCAGCCCACCGCGCTGCGCGGGCCAGCCTGCCCTCACAAGAAGGCCCTGGGAAGCGAACCCGGGGCCTCCCATATGGTAAACGGGAGCTCTATCGATTGAGCCACACCCGCTTCCCATAGGTTTTAAATATGTGTTTCTTCTCTAGTAATATATAGCGGTACAGAAGAAAGGGATGAAATATAAAACATTGTTAAGCATTCTTCTCACCACTTGCTGGAATTTCCTTTGATTCTTAGTTTACGTCTTTTGTACTTCCTAAATTTTCTGCATGGTTATCACATCTTCTACAATTGAAAAATATGTTTAAAAATTTTAATAACTACCATCTAGGTAAAACTTTTAAAAGGCTGCATCAGCTTTATAGTAAATAACAAATATTTTATATTTAAGCAACAATTTACATATAATTTTATATTTGTGTATTTGAGATTATTTTATGGTTTGGAAATATGTATTGAAATAAGAAATTTCCATGATAGAGTTGAATAAGAGATTTGCTTTTGCAGTGTCATTCAGAAGTGAGGTGATGTTAGAAACTTCTGGTTTGAGTTAAAGATTAGAAACTGGATTAAAGAAATATGAGAAAATGACAACTTCACTGTTAGACCACTGACAAGGATGAGCAAGTAGAAGATTTTGACATTTTCTTAGGGTGGAGAGAGGAGAGCGATCTAGGGGTGTCTAGACAGGAAGCAAGGTGAGCAGTTGATAGAATTCAGAAGGGGATGGCTGTGCGTGCATTCAGGAGGCTGGATTTTAGGCATATGGACTCCCAGCCTACAAGAAATTCCTAGTCCCAAGTGCAGTACACATACCTTTAAGCCATCAAATGTAAAGATATGCTGGGATAATAGAGTTTGTCAGTAGAAAAGCATACAAATAGGTCTCTAGGGACATTGGGGTCTCCCTGATGTTTTGGCCATGGTATAGGACCTCAGGAAGCATGTACAACATGGGGTATGGGAGAAGTGATCGAATAATGACTGAACCTGAATTTCTTGCCTTCCCTACAAATGGGGATCTCAATGTATCCACTCGACTGCCTACCATGGTATAGTTGTGCTCTTTAAAATTTAGGGAGTGTCATTCACATAGACTGACCTTCTTTCTGTTTCTCTAACATAAGTTCATGCTGCCTAAAGGCCTTTATTTTTCCTGTTCCTGCTGCATATAATGCTTCATCAAGATAATTACATGTTTGCACCTCCTCATCATTCAAGTTTCCGCTCAGATACAACCTTTCTATCTTTCTTGACCATGCTAAGCCCCACCTCCTGTAATCATTCTCCATCACATTTCTCTGTTCTAATGTCTTCAGATATTTTATAACTATCTGAAAGTAACTTATCTATTTAGTTCTTGATTATTTTCTATCTCTCCTACACTATGATATAGGACCTTATGAGCAGAGCCATTGTCTGCCACACCCACTGTTCTTACCCTAGTGCCTAGAAGGGTCCGTGGCACATAAGAGGTGCTTGATAATTGTTTGTTGAATGAAAGAAGGAATGAATAAAACAATTGAAGTAAACTTAGAACTTGAAACTGTGACAAAAGTTTTGGTATTGTGAACTATATCTGTCTTCTTCTTCTCCCATAACCTCTATAATCATCCTCTTAGCACATACTAATATTACATATAACAATTTTGCTTTATGTTTTGATTACTTGATCTACAGAGTTACTGCAGAGAAGATTAAAGTCAGAGCGGGGACCATGTGTCAGCAAATGATCAGCTTTGACCATTGGTATGCTGTTGAAGCTAATATAGTTCAAGGTGATGAAAAAGTTTGGTGTTGGAAATTTTTTAGATGTGGCATATTATCTGTGGGTATATGAATCATTGCTCTTTATATTTTGGTTTTCCTTTTAACTTGGGCAAATTCCATGAGGCAAATCATAAATTGGGTATTTGAATAAATAATTCTGTATTTCAGTTTTCTTTTTATGACTATACCCTTATATTACACTTTGGTAATCAATTTTTTCCTTTATAGAGAAGTTGTGAGTTTGCAGAACAATCAAGCATAAAACACAGGATTCCCATATACCACTTATTAACACCTTGCATTGGTGTGGAACACTTGTTACAGTTGATGAAAGCACTTTTCCATAATTATACTATTAACTAGAGTCCTTGGTTTAATTTAGGGTTCACTGTTTGTGTAGTGCAATTCTGTGGATTTTTAAAAAAATGGGATAATCAAGTTTTGAAAGAAGTTGAAGTTGATTTAGTAAGTGTTCTCAGATTGTTAGCCAAATGTCTGCTAGTATACAGAATACGTAATTTGAGATATCTTCTTTGGGCATATTATGCCTTTTATATATCTTGTCAAATTTTTAAAAGAATGTAGATAAATTGTAAAAAATTCTGGATGGGTTATTTATGTCACATATTCAATTATTTCTAATATATGATCTGTAAAATACTTGGAGTCTTTGTTTTGTAGAGCACGATACAAAAGATTAAGTAAAATTAAAGCAAAAAACTAAGCTTGAATATCAATACTAATATTTTTTATCTTTATGAATGTCTAGATATATAAGACTAAAGTAGTTTAATTTTTAAATTTTGTGTTTGCACAGTTGTCCTATATGTAATTTTAACATTAAGAAAAGTACTCATTTGAGACGGAGCCCTTTTTCTTCTACTTTTAATCCCAGAAGTTACTTCTTTCCATTGTTAAGCAAGAATCAGGGACAAGAAATAATCTATTCTTTAATGTTGATTAAAATAATATTTATTATAATCAATTTTTAATCCGTGATATAGTATGAAATTTTTTTACCTTTATTTCAACAGATGAATAGATTATTCCTCTTGTTTCAATAAATGAAAGACTCAAAATATACTTTTGCACTTGTAGTAATTTGTTCAATACCTTACAATTTTTGTGTATGTATGATATAGAAAAATACATAGCTATCAGTAAATTAAGAGTTCAGAATCTCTTGAAGAGCACAGGTGGGTGCTAATCTAAAATATATATATCTATTTTCAAAGAAAATCAAAGATTTGTTGCAGGAGATGAGCTGTTTAACAACATTACTGATTTTTAAAACCTGTTGGAAAATGAAGCTAAACCAAAGGGAAAAAGCCCTGTGGGGGTTTTTGAAGCCAGTTAAGCTTTATACATATGTTTGCTGACAGTTGGAAGAATGAACATTTCTCATCCCTCTTTGACTGCATTAAAAGCATTGGAAAAGCTTGTGGATTTAGGTTTCATGCTTTTTGCAACTGAATTCCTTTCCTTTTCATATTTTAAATTTGTAACATACTCTATATAGTCCTTAAGTGAACATCCTGTTTTCAGGACTTCTAAAACTCCATTGCTTTGAACAGTGTGCCACATGGCAATACTACAAACATAAAGAGTCCAGCTGTTAAGATGGAAAATACCATATAAATCACTGTAAAAGCATCTTGTCTTACTACTTTGGAAATCCCACTGAAGTGTTTTAGAGGAAAGGGATACTAATTTTAAAAGCTTCCAAAAAGCACTGTCATGATTCTTTGGATTTTAGATTATAATCTCAAACTGTTTCATGGAGGGAAGGTTTACATAGTTTGTTTCCTGAGCAAAGAAATGCTTCTTCCAATAATCTCTCAAGTGTGCTCTTGTCCATGGCCTTTTCCGTGTGGTTTGTGAAATCTGAAACTGTATCATAATTAATTCTACTTGAGTGATCATCTTTTAAATAGAAAATTCTTTGAAATGGTATTCTAGCTATCTCCATTTTATCCTTAAAAATAAAAATAGGCTTCCAGGAAAGTCTTCTGTATTGAAAATGTCTGGGGAAGAGGAGTACTTTGAACTAGGACAGTCCTTGAAAATCCTGGAAAAATACTGAGCCACGGCAATACTCTAACAACTCATGCCATCAATAGATTTTATCCCTGATATTATAAATTTTGAAGGTGAGCAGATGTGGTACAAGCTGACAGAAGGAATTGCAATGGGAGTAAGAGACAACGTCTAAATATTATGGGAGAAAGGGTTTGAATTTAGAGACACAGATGTGGCTGTTGATAATAAATGCTGAATAAACATTAGTTCCCTCTCCTGTCAGTCCAAAATTCTACATGAATTGAGAGCATTAACATGGCCTGTTATTGTGCCGCCTACAGACCCTCTTCACTTTTCATGAGGTTGTTGTGTCATTGCTCTAGGCAATCTTTAGTTAGGAAAGGAAACTGCAGCAAAAGAAAATAATTGGAAATGGAACTCTTAATCCATGTCAGTTTGTCCTTATTTTGTGGAATCGATTTTGCTTTCTTAACTTTCAAATAAGACTCTTTATCACTTTATTTCCTAATTGAGATAATTCAAAGAGCATGGTTGAGCTTTTTCTTCCTTGGCAGAATTGTTTATTCTTATGTCTGATTGGGAGGCAGTAGCGGATAGAGTTATTATGGATTATTATACTGGATTCAAATATAGTCTCTGGTCAACTATTTAACCCTTTTGTACTAAGTTTCCTCATCTGTAAAATGGGGATAGAGTGATAATACCTTTCATGTAGGGTCGTTATAAGAGTTAAATGAGTAAGCATTTGTTAAGTATTTACCATATTACTAGGCATCCAATAAAGGCTTGGGCGGTGTTGGCTGATGAATAGGCTAATCACACTGGAATTTACAGTCTTATTTGATTATCTTTGCATGTGATAGCAGCTTGGAATAATTTAGAAATATAGAGTGTTAGAGATTATAGATTTGATTACCCAAATGTATAATAGTTGTTTCAAGATCATTCATACAATTATTCAGTTCCATATCAATGTGAAACTGGCTGTGCCACATCTCACTTGCATTTTTATGCCTGTCCTTAACATATTGACGAGTCTGGACTCCTTGATGCACAACTGTGCCAGTGAT
>JAQZBX010007156.1:0-36538 GCA_029593785.1 Cabassous unicinctus
CCATTATAAAGTAGATTTCCTTAAATCTCTAATGTGAGGTAAAAACTACTGCTTTAAAAATAGTTTAGGATCTTAATGACCTTTTAGATAGTAAATGTTAAAATGTAACCATGGGTTAGTGCTGCAATTAGATATGTTAGTTGACCACAAGTCTGGTTTATCTAACCTTGGCATCAGAACAGGAATTTCTAAGCCACAATTTAATGTTCTATAAAAGTTACCATCCTAATGCTTACCTAAAGTCTATATTATGCCTGCAACCTTGCTTAACTATAGAAAGAATGCTTACGTAAACTTTACATAACTACAGAAGGAATGCTTACAAGCCTGCCCAAAAAATAGTATATAAAAACTAAGCTATCCTACAATAAAAAAAGAGAGAGATATACGTGGATTCTCACTCAACTTGGTGTGCGACTCATCATTTCTCGCCAACTCCCTTAATCACCTTCAGCCTGCTCCCTCGTGCCTCGGCTGGACCACGGCAATGGCCTGTGTCCATCACTGCAATGTCATGCAGAACAATTTCAATGTCCCCAAAATCCCCCTTGTTACACCTATTCTTCCCCCTCCCTCCCCTCATAATCTCTGCTGAGCATTGTCTTTATATTAGTGTTGCAAGTTTTTCCATTGCTAAAATATTAATACACCTGCTTTAGTCCATACTGGCATTTCCCCTTGTTTGTTCATTCCTCAATCTTGAGGCATTTGAGATGGTGAGGCCCACTCTGCTTTCCCTTGAGAGGAGACTTTGATCATATCTGGCAGATGGATGGAACTGTCTTGCTTGCAGTTGTAGATAGTGTTTTCTTGGGTTGAACAGTGTCCATAATCATGCTTTTGTTATTTGTCCTGGGTAGATCTGATGAACTGGAGAGTAGGTGTTGGCTGCAACTCTGCTGAGATTCAGGGCTCAACCTGCATATGAGCAGCCAGAAGATTTAAATCTTTGGCGCATATATTTATTGGGTATAGTGTTTGTTATACATTCAAGTAAAATGGGCTTAAGAGCCATATGTAGGAAAATTATAAATGAGTCTAAATCTGATACATTTGGGGGGATAGGTTATCATATATTCCAAGCTAAGGCCCACTGACAAGGCACCAAATATCTGAGATTATCTGTGCTACTTATACTGTCTACATGTCTTTATAACCCTCAGGAGAACCCCTTCTTTAAGTACTGTTTACCGTGGAATTCAATGAGATTCTCCTGAGACATGCATAAGTGTAATTTCTAAAATAACCTCTGGAATCTCTTTGAAATCTCTTAACCTTAAAAACTAATTTGTATTTAATGTTTCCTTCTTTTGTTCAGGATGTTTTTCCAGATGCATCACCAAGTGTCATTTGGTAATAATCCCTCAATGCCAGTTAGGCTCATCCCAGAGAGTCATCTCACACACAAGGGCAGAAGATAATGAGTTTATATGCTGAGTTTGGCTTAGAGACAGACCACATTTGAGCAACAAGGAGGTTTTCAAAAGACTTAGAGGCCAAACAAAAACATTTGTTATTTTATCTGTGTGTGTGTATATATATATATATATACACACATATACATATATTAATTTTTTATTCCTTATTTTATTCTCTAAAACTGTGCCATTTACCTGTGGTGGACAGGCTGCAGTGTGATTGAATAATAAGCACTGGTAGTCTGAGTCAGTTCATAGTGGCTTAAGAGGGAACGCTGTTTTCTTGGGTTGTTGACTGTTTTTGCCTTTTTTTTCTCTCTTTTTCTTTTTTCCTTTTCTTTCTTTTTTTTATTTCTTTTGATTTTTCCCTCACTCATTGCTTTTCTTTCACTCCACCTTTTCTTGTTTGGTTTTCTTTGTTTTTTTCTTTTCCCTTTTCCTTGTTCCTGGCTTTTATTTTATTCTATTTATTTTTGTTTCATTTGTTTATCCCAACTTTTTTATTCTTAATCCTTTGCATTTTTTATTATTTTTCACTCTTTTTTTCTTATTTTTCCTGGCTTTTTTTGTTGTTTCCTTTTCTTTATTTTTTTATTATTTTTTTCTTTTCTATCATTCCTTTTCTATGTTCTTAATATTTTTGCCAGGGAAACATGGACAACTGCAAGTATATAGAATAAATGGAACCATGGATCAAAGAGGAACCTGAACATAAAACAAAATAAAATAACACCCTAGAGTAGAATGTTAAGCTAACCATTTGAATAAGCCCATCAATCTAAATGGATGCCTAGATATCAGCAAAATATTAATAGTCATACTAAGAAGCATGGAGACATTGCCCAGTCTAATGAACAAACTAAAAAAGAGGAGGAGATACAGATCATGGAACAACTAATCAAGGATGTTCAAACAAATATCATGAATCAACTTAATGATGTGAAAGAAGAGTTAAAGGATAATAAGAAGACAGTGGGGGGACAACAATTTAATCCAAAAGTAAGTAGAAAGAAGGGAATAACAAAGATGAGAGCAGAACTAAATGAAATTGATAACAAAAAAGCACTAGAAAAAATTAATGAAACCAAATGCATGCATTCTTCTTTAAATTAATTCCACATTGTCATATATTTCTTTAAATATTTGAGATATTTAAACTAAATGTTAAGAATGGTATCACATGGAGAAAGACATGTCTTTTGTTTGAATATCTTGAGTGGTGCCTATACTATTTAGAGAGCTTGAAGATCCTGGATTCTGCCAGGCTCTTCAGTCAAATGAAATATCAATCACTTCAGTGGATTTTGTGTGATACCTAATTGTGGTTTTGAGTTGCATTTCCCTGGTGGCTGTTAATATGGAGCATATTTTCTTATTACTACTGCCAATTTGTATGTCTGCTTTAGAGAAATTTCAGCTCAAGTCTTTTCCCCAATTTTCAATTGAGTCATGAATCTTTTTCTTATTGAATTGCAGACATTCTTTATATATTATGGATATTAAATCCTTAACAAATATATGGTATGCAAATATTTTCTCCTATTCTGTAGAATGTCTTTTTATTTTCTTGATAAAATCTTTCAAAGTACAGAAAATTTTAACTTTGATGGTATCCTATATATTTATTTGTGTTTTGTTGCTTTTGTTTTGTGTAAAGCCAAAGAACCATTGTATGACAAAAGTTTATGGACATGCTCCCTGTTTTCTTCCAGAATTTTCAAGTTTTTCAACCATTTTGAGTTAATATTTTTTATAAGTTCTGAAGTAGTGTTTATTCTTTTGCATATGGCTATCTAGTTCTCATCATAACAGCTTTTTTTCCTTTTTAATTTTTAAAAAATTTATTGAAGTATATCACTCATACATAAACATACATAAACAATAAGTGTATATTAATTGTTGTGAACTTGCACAACAAACATACATAACAACATACAGGGCTCTCATACCTCATCCTACCACCAATATCTTGCATTGTTTTGAAACATTTTTAACTAATGATTAAAAAGCATACTCAGAATATTACTACTAACCAAAGCATACCACTTCTGGTGCACTTCTTCCCCAACTTAATCCACCATTACTATCATTACTGTCATTGTTATTTTTATCATCCAGCATTTATACATGAACATATATAAATAATAAGTGTATAGTAAAAGTTGTGAACTTACAAAGCCAACATGCATTACAGCGTACAGTGGTCCCATACATCAACCTGACACCAACACCTTGCATTTTCATGCGACATTTGTTACAAATTAAGAAAAAATATCATCAAAATCTTACTTTTAACTCTAGTCCTTATCTTACATTTGCTGGATTTTTCCCCCAAGCTACCCTATCATTATTTGTTAAATATATTTCTATGACAGAAGTTGTAAACTTACAAAACAATCATGCACATGTGCAGAATTCCCATAAAACACCCTTCTATCAACACACCACAGCATGGTGGAACATTTGTTACAGATTATGAAATAATGTCATCAGACTATTACCAGGCCCATAGCGTATGTTTGGCACACTTTTTTCATATTCCTGCATTATCAACAAAGTACATATTTGTGATAGATGCATAAATATTACATTACTGTTAACCACAGTCCATAAGTTACTCCAGTTGTATTTTCCCATGCTTCTCCACATTCCCAACTCCCTGCAATAGTGACATACATATGCTGTAGCTCACAAAGGACTCTCATGAATCTGTACCATCAACTGTAATTCTCATCCACCTCTGGGTTTACTGTGCTATTCAGTCTCTAGATTGTTCTCTAGCTTTCAAAAGAAATGCACAATATACAAAGGCAACCCAATAAGATTAAGCGTCAATTTCTCATCAGAAACCTTGGAGGCAAGATGACAGTGGTGTAATATATTTAAGATACAGCAAGAGAATATCTCCAGTCTAGAATCTTATATCCAGCTAGATTGTCTTTCAAAAATGAGGGTGAGTTTAGAATATTCACAGATAAACAGAAATTGAGAGTTTGAAACCAAGAGATGGGCTTTTCAGGAAATATTAGGGGTGTGCTAAAGTCTGAAAAGAAAAAACAGGAGACAGAGGCTTGGAAGAGAATCTAGAAATGAAGATTTTACCAGTAAAAGTAACTAAAATTCTCAAAAGAGTGGTGAAAATAAAATATGACAGATAAAATTCAAAATGGATGAAATAAAAACTGCCTTTACAGTAATAATATTGAATGTTAATGGAATAACTCCCCAATCAAAACACACAGACTGGCCAAATGGATAAGAAAATATTAGCCACCTATATGCTGTTTGCAAGAGACTCATCTTAGACCCAAGGATACCAATAGATTGAAAGTGAAAGGCTGGAAAAAAGATATTCCATTCATGCAGTAACAAAAAACAAAAAACAAAACAGAAAGCCAAATTAGTTATACATATACCAGTTGAAATAGGATTTAAAATAGACTAATAATATGCAATCTGAGGAAGAAGTCAGGAAAAAAAATTCCATTTACAATAGAATAAAATATTTAGTAATAAACTTAGCCAATCGTATAAAGCACTTGTATTCAGAAAACTACAACTCATTGTTAAAAGAAATAAAAAAAAAAGAACTAAATAATTGGAAGAACATTCCATGCTCATGGATTGGAAGACTAAATATTAAGATGTCCATTCTACCCAAATTGATATACTGATTCAATGCAATCTCAATAAAAATTTCACCAGCATTTTAAAAAATAAATGGAAAACATGATTATGAAAGTATTTGGAAGGGTATGGGGTCCCAAATAGCCAGAAACATCTTAAAAAGGAAAAGCAATGTTGGAGGACTCTCACTACTGGACTTTAAAACATATTATCTAGCTATAGTGGTAAAAACAGTATGGTACTGGCATAGTGACAGACACATAGACCAATGGAACTGAATTGATGGTTCAGTAACAGACCTTCATATCTATGGTTAAGTGATTTCTGACAAGCCTGTCAAACCTACCCAGCCGGGGCAGAACTGTCCATTCAACAAATGGTGCTGGTAGAACTGGATATCCATAGCCAAAAGATGGAAAGAGGACCCCTATCTCACATCTTATGCAAAAATTAACTCAAAATGCATCAAACACTCAAATATAAAAGAAATAACCATAAAGTTTCTAGAAGAAAATGTAGGAAAACATCTTCTAGACATTGTGGAATGTGGTGGAATATTAAAGGAGATGAAAGGATGACTGAGATGGACTACTGACGTTTAATGTATGTATAAGTTTTAATTAACTTTACTGTAAAAGTGTGGAAATGTATAGAGTTGATGGTAACATAAGAGTGAGTAACAGCTGGTTTATAAATGGGAATGGGCTGAAAAGGGTAGTCTAGGGATGTAAACAAAACAGTTTTTAAAGTCATTTTTCATTTTCTGATTCAGCTTGGCGCTTTGGTCAAAGTTCAGTTCGTCAAATTATGAGGTTTTATTTATGTACTCTAAAATTTCACTCCATTGGTCTATCTGCTAGTAACATGTTGTTTGATAACAGTGCAAATCCTTGAAAATTGTACTTGTTTTCCAAGATGCTTTGGGTATTAATGACCCATTATCCTTCTATATAAGTTTGATGAATGGATTTTCTAATTTCGCTATAAATTCTGTTGGAATTGCATTGAGGCTCTACATTGTTTTGGGCAGAATTCACATCTTCACCATGTTTAGCCTTCCAAAATATGAAAACAGAATATCCTCCATTTATTTAGATTTTCTTTAAATTCTTTCAGCAATTATTAGTTGTATTCCATGTACAAGTTATTTACATCCTTGGTTGGATTTATTCCTAGATATTTTAATCTTTTTGCTGCTATCATTAATAGCATTATTTCCTTATTTTTTCTCTGGATTCTTCACTACTAGTGTAAAGAAACAACACTGATTTTTGCATGTTCTTCTAGTATCTTGCATCTTTGCTGAAATTTTTCATTACCACTGGTAACTTGGTTGTGGATTTTTCAAGATTCTTCATGTGTAGGATCATGTCACTGAAAATTGTGAATACTTTATTATTTCTTCCTATGCCATTTGGAAGTCTTTTATTTTTTTTTTCTTGCCTATTTTATCTGGTTGGAACTTCCAGTACAATGTGTAATAACAGTGGTATCCATGTCTTTTCTTAGTGGTGAAAGGCTATCAGTCTTTCAGTATTGAGTATGATGTTAAATGCTGGTTTTTCATATATGACCTTTATCAAGTTAGGGTATTTATTTTACTACTAATGTTCTGAAGGTTTTTACCTGGATGCAGTGAGAAATTTTGTCAGATGAATTTTCTGTGTCAAATGAAAGAATCATTCTTTGTTTTTTTCAACCCTTTGTCCTTCTTATCAGCTGTATTACATTAATTTATTTTCTTTTTAAAAGCAGTTTCATTGAAATATATACACATATGATACAATCCATTCAAACTGTGCATTAAATGGCTTTTAGTATAATCACGCAGTTGTGCATTCATCACCACAATCAATTTTAGAACATTTTCCTTACTCCAAAATGAAAAATCAAATGCCTCTTAAAAGTCACCTCTCAATTCCTCTATCCTTTCATAGTCTTACATTACCAATAATCCATTAGTATTTCTGTAGATTTATTTGGATTTATGTATTATATAAATGGAATCATGCAACTTGTACCTTGTTTCTTTTATTTTTTCATTTAACATAATGTATGTTTTAAACATTTTATTAGAGAAGAAGGTTTTAAAAACGTCATGTAGAAATATAATGTTACCATATACCTCATTATTCTTGGCACTTTGTATTATTGTGAAATTATCATTACGATTAATGAAAGAATATTAACAAGTACTATTAACTTAGTCCATAATTTATATTAGGCATATTTTCCCCCAAGCTACCCTGTTATTAATACCTTGTATTAATGTCTTATATTTGTTATAATTCATGAAAGAACATTCATATACTTATAATATTTACTGAAGTCCATCTTCCACAACAGGGGTCACCATGTTATAAAATCCCATGTTCTTTCTTCTAACTTTCATTGTAGTAAAATACATCATGGTTTCAGAACTGGAAAAAAATATCACTTGGTACTGGTGTATAATTCTTTTAATGTGATGTTGGCTTAAGTTCGATAGTATGTTTTCAGGATTTTTAATACTATACTCATGAGACATATTGGAGAGTAATTTTCTTTTTGTTTGATTATGGTAATGCTGGCCTCATAGAATTAAATGGGAAATGTTCTTTTCTATTAAAAATATGGAAGGTTTTGAACAGTTTTGGTGTTAATTCTTCTTTGAATGTTCAGTAAATTCACCACTGAAGCAATTTTGTCCTGGGCTTTTCTTGTTGGGAGCTTTTCTGTGTATGTCTGTTTGATATAGTTCATTTATAGTATTTTCAAGTTATCCATTTCTTTATTGATCTTTTGTCTAATTCTTCTATTCATTGATAAAAGTTCTGTATTGAATCAACACATATTATTGTAGAGCTTTCCTTTTCTTCCTACAGGTTTGTCAATGTTTGTACATGCATTTTGAGGCACTGTGTTTAGGTGCTATATATTTATGATTGCCATTTCTTCTTTTTGGTGGATTGAGCTTTTTATTAATATATATTGTCCTTTGTCTATTGTGGCAGTCTTTAACTTAAAGTCTATCTTGTCCATATTAGTATAACTACTTTGTAACTCTTTTGGTTACTCTTTTTTTTTTTTCGACTTTTGAAGATTTTATTAAATACAAAAATAGTTTGCCACTGGCCAATTCACTTTATAAATTGCTCAGTTGTAATGCAACATACTGAGAAAATTATTACTTTCTTTCATGAATACTTTATCATGTGGGGTATATTATATTATTATCTAATGAGATTTTAATCCATGGGAAATCAATAAAAAGATTAGTGTTTTTTTTTTGTAAAATGATATATAATACATATGCATTTATGTGCATTTGTTTACATAAATGTTATTTGTTATATATATATGTATACATTTTATAAAGGTGCCTAGATTACCCAAATATTACTAAGAAACTACAGGGGTTCCCATGCTCCCCGCCACCCACACTCCCAACAACACCCCACACAACCATTCCCCATCGGCGTGGTACTACACCCGCAATGGATATACACATCCTGGGGCCTTGCCACCGAGCATAGACCACAGTTCACATCACAGGCCACACTCTCTCCCACCCAGTTCTGCATGGTATATTCTGATGGAAAATGGCCTACATTCGTCGCTGCTTCACCACTCAGGACAACCCCCAAAGTCCAAAAAAAGCCAGAGCATTTCAACTGCCCCTCCTCACCCTGCCCCAAAAATGTCCAGTGGCCACCGGCTCCACCTCACTGTTACAATTTCTTCCATTGCCTGAATCACAATATGTCTACAACAGAACCTTTTGGTTACTCTTTGCATGCAATATTTTTCCATGCTATAATTTCAATCTATTTGTGTTTTAGGAACATAGTTGAGTCTCTTGTAAACATCATATAGTTCTACTTTTGTTCTGTATCCACTGAGCCAATATGCATCTTTTGATAGGGTTGGTGAATCCATTTGCTTTCAATATAATTACTGATAAGGTAGGGCTAACTTTGGACATTTTGTCTTATTTTGCTTTTATGTTCTTTTTGGTCCCAATTTTTCCTTTGTCACAGTGCGTGTTTATGGTTGATCATTTATAATATTATTTTTCTTCTTCTGGGAGCTCCATAATGGGCATATTGTTATGCTTCTTTCTTGTTCCACAGGTCCCTTAGGTTCTGATCATTTTTAAAAAAATTATTTTCACTATTGGTTCATCTGTCTGTGTGATATCAATTTTCCTTCCTCTAGTTCCCTGATTCTTTCTTCAGTCTGTTTATTTCGCTGTTGTATGTCTCTAGTGTATTTGTAATCTCTTCTATTGTGCCTTTCATTCCCATAATTTCTGGTATGTTTCTTTTTATACTTTCAAATTATTTTTCATACTCACCCAGTCTCTTATTAATATGCTTTATCTCTTTGGGGATATTTTACTTAATCTCTTCTGAAGTTTAAATTAGTTCCATTTGCTGGGCCATATAGTGCTGTTTCTTAGTATGACATGTAATTCTTTGTTTATGTCTAGGTATATGACTATCTTGATGGGTGCTTTGTTTGCTAAAACCTGCTGGGAGCAATATTACAAAAATGGGTTGTCTTTTATAATGGGAAATTATTTATATAGAAACTTACAAGCTTTGAAAATGTCTAAATTAAGGCATTATCATTGATGCTGTCTTATCCAAGATTGGCTTCTGGCAATCCTGGACTTTTTCTACACAGCAAGGCACATGGAGGTATCTGTTTATCTTCTGGGCCTCATTCCTTCAGCTTCAGGCTGCTATTATTGTGGTTTCTTCTTTCCCAGATTCATCTTTGAGTTGCTGGATTCCTTCTCTGCACCTCTGAAACTTTTTCTCTGGGTGTTTGCTGATTTCAGTCTTCCATTTATAAAGGACTCCAAGAAGAGGACAAAGACAAACCGTGGGCAACAACTCACTGAAGCAAGCCAAACAAAGGCCTCAAACTGAACCCAATCCAACCAAAGTACCCAAACCCACAGGAATGGATTCACTCCAAGAATACCTGGTCTTTCCTGGGATCCAGAAAAAGCTTCAATGGGCCACAATGAGTTCACAATAAAGGTCAGTTTCCCTCTCTTGTCTAGGATTTTATTGTAGACTGGCTTTGTGTTAAAACTCTTCTTTGACACTTGGTTCAACTTATTCTAGACTTTTAAAATTATCTATATTTAACTGATCAGATTTTCCCAGCACTTCATCTGATTCTAGCCCTGGATATGTGGTGTAATTTTTAAGATTGCACTATTTGAATAATTTTTTCCCTGCAAAGGGAAAGATCCTTTCCTCAGTTTTTCCTCAGTTCTTTCTCTGGGAATATTGATTTGCTGTGTTTTAATTTTTTTGATCTCTATAATATTTTTAATTCCCTCTAGCTGTTTTGCAGGGGGTGCAAAATCTTGGAGAATGGTCACCTCAGAAAGGATATTCCTAAGTCAGTATTTCGAGTCAAATCAGCACCAGAGTTATACAACAAGGTCTCAGACCAGCCCAAATGAGCCCTGATAAGATAGGTAAGACACCAGAAGTCTTTTTCAAAACTCCATGAAGCTTGCTTTCTTGCCCTGCCCAGAAGATGACACCCTTTAAAAAACTGTTCTCAGCAACCCTAAGGCAACATTGTGTCTTTAAGCCTTCACCGCCTTCCCCCATGTCAGCAGTGGCCATGCATGTCTGTGTTAGCTAAAAAACCAGCTCAGAATCAGAACCCAGTGATCCAAACTCACTGATTAAAAGATGAGATTAGTGATCAGCTGTGCCTCCTCCTCACTATTCTTGGGGTAGAAGAATTCCACGTTACTCTCCATCCACAACAGCCAGCTAGGGACTGGATATTAAGCAGCCAACAGCATGAATGGAGGTGTCAGCATGCATGGCACAGTTCAGTTTCTCAGCTTTTTCCATCCACCCTTCTCTGGATGTTGTATAGTGCTCCCCTGGTATCCCAAGCTCCAAAACAGTTGTTTCAGACAGTTCCCAACTCTTCACTAGCTCTTTTGGAGGAAGAATGAGTACTGGATCTCCTTACTCTGCTATCTTCTTGAAAGTTCCCTTGCTAGTGTAAACAATTTTTATATAGATGGAACAAGATAATCTATTCCACATTTTCCTCATCCAAACATGTAGAAAAGCTTTATACATTTTCCCCCATAGGAAATAAGCAAACCAGTATGATCTAAATTTAGGTTAAGATTAGAGCCAAAACTTCCTAGAATGTCTTCCTATTTTTTTTTCACCTTTTAAGATCTTATTAGCATCAGCACATTGCCATTTTACAAGAGTCAGTCTGAGAAAGCAGAAAGCATTTCTATTTAAATGATGTAACAATCCGTGTATATTATTTCCAAATAAGTATGTTGAGTTTCCATTTTAGATATAACATGAATATTGATCAAATCATGTTACATAAGTTTATCTGTCTTGAGTAATGGGATAATGTAGACATTTTATATGCTACCAGAGTATTTATCATTGACTGAATATCTAGTTTTAGTGATTTTTTTTGTTAGAGTCTCTTTTAAGTTTTCTATTATTGAATATGGGAGTCCCATCTCCATTGCCTGAATCTAACCTGATTGATTGGTTATGTAACCAGTCTTGAATATATCCAATTTTGTCCCTGTCCTATTTCATTTTTCTTACATAAAAAGGAGTTTTTAGATACCAAGTTATAAGTAGTGACAGGCTAGCTAAAGCTTCAAGTAAAGTGTCCCAATGGCAAATACATTTAGCTTCTTGATCTGTAACAGGGCTGAATAATTTTTTAACAGGATGTAAAAACTTTGTAAAACATTTGCCTCTTTTTTTGGCCATTGATCAATTTCTACTGTATGGAGCATTTTTTTATGTCCATTTTTATCATCTCGATATTGGCAAACCCAGTAGTCAGTTAAATTTATAATGCTAGTAATCTTTTAAATAACTAGAGTTAGTGGATGATCTAAGTTTAGAGCAGTAACAATGATTAACAGTAATGTTACTTTTTATTTTTAGTCACTTAATAAATTGTTTACTTGTAAATCAATAAATAATATTTTATACTAAGCCTAAAATTTAGACAATCAAGACTATATTATTAATCCATAGGCATTTATAATGAGATTCCATTTGCACGTAGATTTGTTTTGTAAGCAGCATAATCACTGCATACATATATGCTGAATGTACATTAAATTATTTCATTTATGCTAACTGTTCTTAGAAAAGATTTATTCTGCTTAGTTCTAGTTGGAAGTATCATAAATTTCAGATTAATTAAGCTTTACTGTATTTCAGAATAGCTTTTTCTTAAATACTGATACCTTCAGCCATTTGTTTTCTACTTACATATGTATACATGGGTAAGGTGTGTGTGCATGTGTTTGTTTCTCTGAAGTCTATCTATAACAATATCCTACTAGACACAGACACACTAAATTGCTGTGTAAAATTATCCCCAGTTATATTCTAAACTCAGAGTTGGGTTGATTTTGTTGCCCTTAACCTGTCATATTAAGTAGAAAAACACTGGGATGTTAAATCAAAACTCAATTCTACCTGTTGAAAGGTTGGGTTATTCATACTATTCTGCTGAAGAACTCATATGTAAATATAAATCAATAAGTTAATCTACACAGTTTGAGAGCAATATTAGAATCTTATCACCCTGTCTTTCTTGAAGGAAAGTGATGCATATTTTTTGTATAGAATGGAGAAAATCTAACTTTTTTTTTAAATGAACAGTTCTTCTGTTTAACTAATCTCTGATTATGTTTCTGAATTCACTGGTTTCTAAAGTTGGTCTTAAGCAAAGGTCTGAAACCTAGGCAATTACTAGGGACTGTGTAACCCTGCCTAAGAAATTACTTCAAAGTGACTCAAATTGTTTTTCACTTAAAAGAAACAATCAATTCCTACTAAACCTTGAAATTGTTTAGGGTGGACCTCCCAGGACAACTTCACATTCTGCTAGAGAGCTTTAAAAAGTTGTCTTGTGGGTAAATGATGGTTGTTCTCAAAGACTTCTCAATGGACAACCTCATCACCAACTATCCCTTACTATAGCAAAGAGGCTGGGGAGCAGTACATTTTAGTACACTTTTACAGTTAGTACATTAGTAATGAATATAGCTACCAATTTCTTTTTATCTGTAGAGTATTTTAAGAGGGTCTTAAAAAGCAGAGAAACTAAGGATCAGAAGGTTTGATTATCTAAAATTTAAATATTAAATCTTTCTCACAAACTTTATCTCCTTAGATGAAAGGTGCTAAATGTGTTTTAAATGCCCTGTGTATATTTAAAAAAATCAGATACTTTTCATTTAAAAGAAAGTGGAAATGATTAAAAATATGAGGGGTAGGAGTAAATGACAAGCTATAGAGCCAATTCAAATGATATTAAAACCCAAATATAAAGAGAAGTGAAATTTTCCTAAAAGGAAGTGAATATTCACAAAACCCCATCCCCTCCCCAAGTAGGTAAACTACACCAAAGAAAGGAAATCTACATGAACTGAGATACTTTTGCAGTTTTTTATATGTAAAAAATAAAAATAAATTTCATGTTGCCAAAATTACTGTCTATATTTTTAGGGTTACATAGTTAGAAATATATAATTCTACATTTACAGAGAAGTCAACTAGGGGAAATGAGTTGGGCAATAATTTGAATTGGTTGCCTACATACTAGACAAGGCTTATTTTATTTTTCAGCTTCTTTTCACATGTAAAACACACCATAAGATGCCCTGTTTTGTCATGGATGATATAGTCATTTTTAGGTCCATCTTGGCAAATCTCTCAAGGTTCAGTGGAATTAAGGGGGAAATTAGATTCCACACTTTCTTCTTTATCTTGTGTTTCATTCCTCTTGAACTCACTGACATGATTTTTTTTTATTAATTTTTTTTAATTTTTAAAGAAGCTTTAGATTATATAAATGTAACATAAAAAATATAGGGGATTCCCATATGCCCCACCCCTTTCCCCTCCCACTCTTTCCCACATTAACAACATCTTTCACTAGTGTGGTACATTTGTTACAATTGATGAACACATATTGAAGCATTACTACTAACAGTGGACTATAGTTTACATTACCGGTTACACTCTCTTCTGCCCAAATGTATAGGGTATGACAAAATGTATAATGGCTTGTATCCATCATTGCAATGTCATTCAAGACAATTCCAGTGTCCCCAAAATGCCCCCATATTACATTTATTCTTCCCTCTCTCTCCCCTCAGAATCTCTAGTGGCCACTACCTTTATCAATGATTAAAATTCTCCCATTGCTAGAATAATAATAATTCTATAATAGAATAATAATAATTCTACTTTAGTCCACTGTTCATGCCCCAATCTTGAGAATTTTGGAATGGTGATGCCCACTCTGTTTCTAGTTGAGAGGGGCTGAGCTCCCAATGTGCAGATGGCTGACATCTTCTTGCCTGCTATAAGTGTTGCTACTAGAAGTTGATGGCTGAGAATAGTCCTCACTTTCTTGGGATTCAGAGGCTCATGTGATTTTATCATCATTTTCCTCAACACATGACTCTTTAGAGTCATTCACTGTCATTTTTCTGAAATCAGGAACATCAAATTCCTTTTCTGCATGTGTTGAGTTTTCTACAAATCTACAGAGGTCAAAACCACATGGTATTGGTACAAGGATAGACATACTGACTAATTGAACAGAATTGAGAGTCCTCACATATACAGTCAACTGATGTTCGACTAGGCCACCAAGCCCATTCTATTGGGAGAAAATGGTCTCTCCAACAATTGGTGCTTGGAGAACTGGATATCCATATCAAAAAGAATGAGAGAGGAAAACCATCCAACACCTTATGCAAAAATAACTCTAGATCAAAAATCCAAATATAAGACCCATATATAAGAACATAAAGATCTTGGCAGATAATGTAGGGAAACATCTACAGGATCTTCTATTAGTAAATGGTTTCATGAACATTACACTGAAAGCATGAGCAACAAAAGAAAAGAAATTGATAACTGGAAACTACTCAAATATAAAAAAAAATTGCATCTCGATGGAGTTTATCAAAAAATTGATAAGGCAGCCTACTAAATGGCTGAAAATATTCTGTAACCATACACCTGATAGGGGCCTAATATCTAGTATATATAATGTAATCCTACACTTCAAAAATGAGAAACAAACAACCCATTTAGAAAATGTGAAAGTGATTTCCATAGACACTTCTCTGAAGAATAAAAACACATGGCTAAATGTCACCTGAAAAGATGCTCAACATCACTAGCTATTAGGGAAATGCAAATCAAAGCAACAACATGATATCATCTTACAACCATCAGACTGGCAACTGTTTAAAAAAAGAGGACTACAAGTGTTGGAGAGAATGTGTAAGAATAAGACTTATCCACTGATGGTGGGAATGTAAAATGGGGCAGCCATTGTGAAGGACAGTTTGGCGGTTTCTTAGGAAGCTAAATATAGAACTGTCATATGATTCAGCAATCCCACTGCTGGGCATATACACAGAAGAAATGAAAGCAGGGACACAAACAGAAATATGCACACCAATGTTCATAGCGTCATTATTCACTATTGTCAAAAGTTGGAAACAACCCAAATGTCCATCAACAGAAGAATGGATAAACAAATTGTGGTATATATGCACAATGGACTATTACTCAGCTTTAAAGAGGAATGCAGTATTAACACAGGGGATAACATGGATGAATCATGAAGACCTTATGTTTTGTGAGGCAAGCCAGGCACGGAAGGACAAATATTACATGAGCTCACTGATACAAATTAAGCAAATTGACCACACTTACAGAGCTAGAGTCTGGAAGACAGGTTTACAGGAGACAGAAAGTCAGAAGAAGGTTGTGCGCCAATGCCCATATGGACAAAATCTATGATAAGGTGGAATTGTGTAGCTGTGCATTGTATGGGCATGACGGTGGTGCAGTGATGCTGTTGGGTTGAATAGTGCTGATTTGTGAGGGGGTAGGGTGAGGAATGTGGGTTTGGCTGTCCATGGAACTTTGGTGAGGGTTCAGGCAGGTAGCAGTTGAACTCTGGAGATTTGCAGATATGTGGTTGAAACTACAACTTTGGGAATGTTCTTTTGGCAAATATGGCAGAGAAGGTTTACTGGTTTAGGGTGTTGGAGGTGGGTGAAGTGCAGGACAGGTCACACCTGAGCAGGCTTCTTCTGTGTATAAGTGTTCATCTTGTCATAGTGGGTTGTATCAGTGGGTAGAGAAACATAAGATTGGGAATGTGTTGAACTCCCATTCTGGGAAGTCCTGCTGTGTTCTGAAATCAAAAGGCAGGAGTCTTTTAAGAGCATAGGCAGTGCCTAATAGGGGAGGACAGGAAAATATGTCAAGCTCTCAATGTTGTTGGAAGTAACTATGAATCTTGTTCTACAAGGAGTGAAGCTTGGTAGTTGCTGTGGATCCTGATGGAGGGGAAGGGAAGAATAGAATAGATGAAACATAAGGCATTTTGGGGGTGATGGAATTGTAGTACATGGTCCTGCAATGATGAATATAGGCCACATTAAATTTCATCTAAATTTATAAAAATGTATGGAGAAAATGTAAACCATAATGTAAATCATTAACAATGGTTAGTAGCAATGTTTAAATATGTGTACATCACTTTCAAAAAATGTACCATCCACATGTAAAATGCTATTAATAGGGGAAAGGGAAAAAGAGGAAGGATGCTGAGTATATGGGAATCCCCTATATTCTGTACTTCACTTTTCTATAATTTAAAGCTTCTTTGAAGACAAAATGAAAAAAATAAGACACTGGGGGAATTAACGGAAGAAAATGTCACTGTACATACAAGAAAAAAGGTCTTACAATGATGAAAAACATGTCAAAAAATTTTTAAATATTTTCCCATTTTTTATTACAATTTTTCAAATTTTTAATTTTATATTTTATTTATTATTTTTAAAACTACCATTATTATTTCTTTTTCTTATTAATTGTGTTTGGTTATATTTTTGGCTTCATTTTTTAAGAAGTTTTGGATCACAGATAGGATACAGCTGTGACATGGGAGGATCATTGGTTTGGGGTATCAGTGATAGGGAATTCAAGGGAGGAGATTCTCCTGGTGCATATCTTTAAGGCATAAAAATGCTTTCAAGTGTTCATGGGGCATTGTTATGGTGGGTGAAGATTCACACAATAACTGAAAAAGTATTGAATTCCCATCCTGGGGAGCTCTGCCACATTCTCTAATGGAACAGAAAGAATCCCCTGAGTACAGAGGCAGTGACTAGTAAAGGAGGATGGTTCATTGATAGTCCCTTGTTGATGACTGTACTTAAGAACCTTAACCTTTGAAATTGAGACTTAGCCTAGAATTGTAGGATGCCTAAGAATTACCTCCTGAAAGCCTCTTTGTGGTTCAAATGTGGCTTCTCTTTTAGCCAAACTCAGCATATAAATGCATTACCTCTGCCCCAGTGTGAAATGACTCTCAGAGATGAGCTTCCCTGGCACTGAGGGACTATTGCCAAGCACCAACTATCAATGCAACTGGAAAAAGACCTTGACCAAAATGGGGGAAAGATGAAGACAAATGAGTTTATATGGCTAAGAGATTTCAGAGAGATTTGGGATGTCATTTCAGAGATTATACTTATTCACATCTCAGCAGGATTTCATTGACTGCCAAAGTAAAATATTGCCTCAAATAGCTGGACTCCTGAGGACTCTGGAGACTTCCAGACACTATAGGCAGGGCAAATAGCTCAGAAGTTTGGTGCCCTGCCACTGGGTCATACTTTGGAATCTATTCTCCGCAATGGGACAGAGTCGGTTTCAGTTGTGTTTTCCCTACACATGGCTCTTCTGCCCCTTCTATTGGAAGCCATATTTAGTACCAGAGTTGATAGGTATAGGTTCAAGAGACTTAAATCTTTGGTCTGTTCATGTGCCAGCTGGGCTGTGAATCTCAACAGAGTTGCAACAGCTACTCTCCAGTTCATTGGACTCAAGGAGTTGTTGATGGACAATGACCATCCCAAGGAATAAAGAGAGTTTGCAACTGCAAGCAAGATCATCCCATCCATATGTCCCATAGGATTTAAGCCCCCTCTTAATTAGATGTGGAGTAGGTATCACCATCCCAGAATCCCCAGGATTGGGGAATAAAGGAAGGAGTAGAGTAGACTTACTGGTATTCTATTATAGACTTACTGTGATTCTAGCAACTGAAGAACTTATGTCATTGATGTTGAGACAGTGGCTACTGGAGGTTCTGAGGAGAGGATGAGAGAAAAATATAGGCCATTATATATCATGCCATACTCTACAAAATTTTGTAGGAAAGAGTGTAAATTACAATGTAAACTGCAATCCATGGTTAGTGGTAATGCTATAAAATATGTTCATCAATTTGAAGAAATGTACAACATTAATGAAGGACTTTGTTAATGTGGAAATATATGGGAGGGGTAGGGATTGGGGAATATGAGAATCCCCTTTTTTATGTAACATTTATGTAATCTAAGTATCTTTTTAAAAATTTTAAAAGTATATTTTTAAAAATCCTACATTCTTCAGATATGAAGAGGGTATTCAAGATTGCCTGACTATCTGCCCATGTGTATTTATTAGTAGCAAAGATGGAGGTAAAACTCTTCTCTATCCTTTTAGGATCTTCTAGATAAGGAGACATATTATCATTCCAATTATATAGGTCAGAATTGGAAATGGAAGAATGTACATATAAAAGTCCCCTAAGGTTATTCTGGTCATCCAGTTCTGCAGAGAATTGTCTGAGTGGTAATTGTCCTGACTGGGAATGAACATTCCCTGGGCTGAACTGAGTACCCTGCCAGGTGTAGGATGGGGACCACATTCCTCTTTGAGCAATAGTTAAAGAAGAAAATAGAGCCTTCCTAACAATTTCTGGGTGATAACTGGATGCTGCATGCTGGAGATTTCTGTACTCTCCACTCTTCTATGCCTGTTTCATTTCAGTTTCCCCCACATACATTGAGGAAGCTGAGGGAAGTGATAGATGTGACAATCATTAGACTTGGAATCTGGCAACAAAGGTTTAACTGAAGATGTACCTGCATTCTGTGCCTCAGGTTTACCCCATTTTACCTGAGTTTCTTCTTTATGAATGATATTTGTGCATTTCATTTGCAGATTTCTATTTTGATATAAGGCCATAAAGGAGTCAACATATGGAATTTCATCCCATTTTTCTTCACTTTTACAATATAGGTATAATTGTATGATAGTATTATAATTGAGGTATCAGTTTTTTTGCCCTCTGCTCCTCTGATTTTAAATTATATTGTGGTCAATGAGCATTTCTAAAGATCACCATCTTCTTCATTAGTTAAGAACTGAACATAAACTATTTAGCTAAGGTACAATTTAAAGTACTGCATCCAATGTACTATTAGCATTACCTATGATTACAAGTATTTGGTTTTATTTCAATCCAGACACCATGCAAACATATGCAGATGGAGTACTTCTGCAATTAACATCTCATTAGACTTGTGGCATGGATCCAACAATAAACTTTTTCAGGTCACTTGAAAATGAGGACTAAACCCTAAATAGCAGTCCTTATCCAAAAGGATGAGACTCTAACCCACAACTATACTAGGCAGGTATTTGCTGAGAGTATAAGCACTTATATGTATTTATAAGTATTTACTCATTCAGAATATGTCTGTTTCTGAAAACATTTCTTCCTCAATAATTCAGGTTGCACCAAGGGGTCTGGAGCACCAGTCCGGAGTAGAGAGGACCTCCTGACAAACTTGTCAGGTGGCAACACTCAGGGTCAACAAAGGGGGTCCACACTCCTCTCCAGTGATGCAGAGCCTTGGTCAGGCAATACTGAGACCTGTGTGTCCCATCTGGTTGACAAAAATTGTTACCAAGTGTGATGGTTAGAATCATATTTTAACTTAGGTAATGGTGCCTAGTTATTTGATCAAGGAAGAACTGGCCTAATTGTTAGTGAGAGGACATTTTGTGGACTAAAATCATCAGGAAGGTGATTGCATCTATGGCTGATTACATTTATAATCAACTGAGAAGATTGCCTTCAGCAATGAGATGTGTCTCATCCAATCAGTTGAAGGCCTTAAAAGGAGAAGTGATGATTTCAACAGTCAGAAGAAAGAATTTCCATCTCTATTTCAGCCAGCCAGATTCTCCTGGAGAATTAAACAAAATCCTTCATCAGATTTCCCATCTTGGAGCCTGCCCTATAGTATTTGTATTTATGCATTCCCAAAGTCACATGAGAAAATTTTATAAAATATCATAGTATTTATACATACCTTCTGTAATTTCTGTTTCCCTGAAGAACCCTGACTAATACTTCTTGATACCGGGAGAAGTTCTTGAGAACAACAATCTTAAAAATGGGATTTCTGTATTGGTGCTGGGGTTTTTGCTATTGGCTTTCTACTCTGATAAGTTTCAAAGGCACTGATGACTCTTTCTAATAATCAAGATGTCACTGATAGTCTATAGCATGAGATGGTAATAGAGATATGCAAAATAAAACCACTGGATATAATTACTCACATGATTAAAAGAGGCTAGGATCTGGGTGAGAGTATTTTAATGATGTTGGCTGGTAATTCTTAAACATTCTGAATTCAGTTACTAAAGAAAAGGATGAGCTGAAGTCTTGAATGTTTTGTTATTTTTTGTCTATATGTTCTCTTTTCATGGGCCCTTCCTCAGATAACTGACAGACTGACCTTACTCACATATAGGTAGGTAACACAGTCAAGGTCTGTTCTTGAATTTGATATTTACATATATTAATGAAGTAATGTTGACTCAAGCTTGCAAAATCCCAATGATTTATCTTACTTTAGAAATGTGATATTACTGAGACTCATCAAATTCATCCAGTGTTTTAAAGTCATGACAAATAACTGTGCAATTTTAAGAGGAACCAATTTCTAGAAGAGTTTTAGTTGAAGTGAGTAAATTGGATGTATGCTAAAGAAGAATTCAGTTGCCCACTCTGTTCTTCTTCACATACAATTAAATCTATGACATTTATATAGTGTTATTATCACATATAAATTCACACATTTCAACTAATCTTTCCACAATAGATAAGGTAATCATGTAATATTGTCAAATTTAGACTCATTTTGAGAATAAAATGGGGCCCCACATTTTATTTTGTTAGGAAAAGACCGTTACAAAACAATTTTTCCATGACACAACTGATCTTGTGGTCAACCCACAAGTGATTGAATGCAAACTAATTCCACATGGCATTCTGCTACAAACAAGGATCACTGGGTGATGCCCTTTCTTTCTGGGGAAGCCACATGCATCCTTCTAATCTGGTCATTCTTGGACCAATTGAGTGATGTCAATATTTTGAAAACACATGTTGTGTGATACAGTGGGAAATATTTACTTCCAATTTAGTTGAGGGAAAAAAAGTTAAAGCACTAAAGAGTATTAATTATTCTGTGGTGTACCTATAAATTGCAAAATAGGAAAAATAAGGACAATCACAGAAAAGAAATTGTCATAGCCATTTGATGAGCATTTACCTTTTGGAAAAGTATTTTCTCAAATAACCTGGTTGCCCCTTTCTAATTATTCCCCTCCTGTGTCAATCAAGTTCAATTTTGAAAATGTAATTTGCAAAAAATTCTCTTGTAAAGGCACTGTACATGGCAAGTTTTGCATTCTGTTGGGATGTCAGCTATATCTAATGTCCTAGCATCCCAGTCTTCATGTTTCCTGATCATACAGCTCACTTAAGAATTAGTGTGTTATAGGTAAATTTCCTTTTCTTGTTGGGAGATTGAGGACACAGTTTGCTGAAAAGCAGCATCAGAGAAGTTGTTGATTTTTTTTCTTTTGTTCATAGGCTTTTTACATGGGTTTCCTATCACTACATTCAGCCTTATACATAAACCCTTAGTCTCAGCTTCTATAATTGGGTCTCAACTACTGTATAATATAAAGTTTTGGTAACAATTTGTTGGTATAGGAAAGTAGGAGGTAACAGTTGCTTGACTTATTGAGGCAAAGCAGAGACCAATATACTCTCCTGGTGTATTGTTCATAGAGTTGGCATCAGAGAGTTGGTATATGGAACCATCTTGACTTTGTCATTCAGGGGATCAATAATAAGAGGTTGCATAGAAGAATTACTGGATTTTCCTAGGTTTTACTATAACAACTTCCAGGGCTTCACAGATGCAAACTAACTATACATTTCCACAGGTATATTAAGTTGCTCACCATGAATGAAGAGCTAAATATCTATGAAACAATAAAAGTCTTTCCTTAACCATGTTGCAATCCCAGTCCTCCTTCTGTTCCCTTTCTTTCAGGTGTGCTTGCTTGAATAATTGCTCTGACAACCTGACTCCCTCCCCACTGAAGTGCAGATTTGTTCAAAACACTGTGATGCACTAAATTTCCCTAACAAATTTCCTAAAAGCTACAGAGTCATTGAATGACAGGAAACAACACATTATAACTTAGTGAATTTCTATACATCTGCAAAAGTGTGGCCAGCTACCCAATGTAAAATATCCTTTCATCTTATAGCATAAAATAATATTGCTAGATCCATAGTTTTGGGCATATAGTATATAGTGCATTGATTTTAATAACCAAAATCTGGGTTGATTTGCAAGTAACAAAAAAGTCCTAAGTCAGTCAAGGGGAAGAAAATATTTTGCTTACTCAGAGAATCTAGCAAGAGTTTCAGCAAGCAAAACACAGGCCTCCATGTTGAACAGAACTCAAAATCAGATTGCTATTCTCTGCCTTTATCTGCTGTCGACTCCTTTCTTTCTGAGAAAAATGTTTTCCATTTATAGGGAGGAATAAAAGCAGTGATGGATTTGGCATTAACCTCTAGAAACTGTGGCCAACACAGAGAAACTAACTTTGATTCTGCATTCCACTTTGGAAAAGTTCAGTTAAGGAATCTGTTAGATCTGGCTTTTGTGAATTGTCCTTCCCTGCATAGAATACCTGGATCCAGAATAGGTGACCAACTAGAATCATATTAGGACACAGGCTTAGATTTAAGGTGAACACAGTCTTTTTACCTGGAAAAATTTGGAAAATGAACTGACGTGCAATTAATGGTTAACCTGGAATAATATATATATAAACTGAACTATGCTGACTGTGTTGGGAGAAGAATTTAATACCTTAGAATAACATAGCACATCCTACTTCTTACCTTAATCCCATAATAGAAGCAAACACTACACTCTTATTTCTCTGTTATTAGCAAAATCATTTTTTACTCCTTATAATTTCTTCTAGTTAAATTGAATTAAGTAAGCCTCCTTTTGTCTTATAATGGTAAAAGTGAATTTCTAGTGTCTAATATTAAAATTCAAGTTTACTTTATTAACAAAAGGAGCACACATTTTAATTTTTTAAAATTTTAACCCTTACTATTACTCTAAATGTGATGGTAGTTACTGTCCTTACCCTCCCCATATGGTCTTTGTTCTTTTCTGCCATGTTCTGTTCCCTGGAAGATGACCTGTTTGAATTCCATCTCTCAGGGTCCCTTCCCTCTTGCTTCCTTTTCAGTTTGGATTAGCAGGCATACCAGGCATTAGTAGAGTAAATGAGATAAGAAGAAAGAGCAGTTACAGCATTAATCCCCTTTGTTCCATTCTTGCTTGGGTGAGCTGGGGCACTTCTATGCAAGCCCTATACAAAATTATCAAACCAATGGATCTTATTCACCTTCTCTTCACAGAAGTAATTGTGCCTGTTCAATGAGCCCATTGAAATGTAGCAATGGGGCAGTGATAAAAGCCATGTATGTACTCAACAATAGTTTATCTCCCTAATACTAATTGAACACTTAGCCAAACTACAAAGGCCAATGTTGTGACTGAAATGGCTCCATTCTCTGGGTACACCAGCTATCCTCAGAGACAATGGTTTGTCCTTATGGGACAATTAAACTTTATCATCTTTAGAAAACTAACAGGAAGACATGACACACATTACCTTTGACAAAGGAACTACTTTTATGGATATGAAAGCACAGCAATAATCTCACACCCATTGGATTCGTACTTATTGTCATTTCATCTGGCAACAACCAGGCTGATAGAATGGTTAAATGGCTAACTTAAGGCTTAGCTGTAATTCTAGGTGGTGAAAATTACACTGTGATGCTTAGGTGATATACAGAGTTCAGTAGGTACTTTAAACCAAGGGTTAAGTCATGCAAATATTTCGCCAGAGTTGAGTTATATAAATCCAGAAAACAATGGATGGGAGTGGGATGGTTACTCTCAATTTCAATGTACTTATTCACTTATAGAGAACAGGAGACTTTACTGCCCAGCGGGCTTCATGATAATTATCATGGGAAACTGCATTAGTGTTATGTAATAAAGGGAAGGGAGACTTGTCTGGAACCAGGATATTTGTTAGACAACCACCAACCTATTAGTGTTCATAAAATATTTATATATTGAAAATCTCTGATACTGAAACAAACTGAATTAAAACAGAAAAGAAAAGAAAACAACCGTGGATATGGGTCCTGTGAGAATGAAAATGTGTTATACCATAATAATGTAGACACTAAGAGTATCCTGGTAGACAAGGGAACAAGGAATATGTGGCAGAGGAGGTTTATCTCTTAAGAAGTCATAACTTATTTCAGAATTGGGACTGTACTATCTGGTTGCAGGTTGTATTTGCTACTTTTCCTTCAAAGTGCTTATGAAGCACATTGAAGGTAGCAAAGTTACAATTAAGACACTTATACCCAACTATAAATATTTGTATTAAATTTGGAAATGCATAAAACACAAAAGTAAAAATATATTGATTTGAATGAGAGGCATACATAAGCTAGTCAATCCAAAATTCTATCCAGTAATACAGTATTCATGAATTAAAATTGCTCGATATTAAAACAGTGGCATTGATTCTAAAATAAATAAGGAAATGCAGAGGGCAAGGTTTATCAAGGGAACTCATAAATTCTCCTTATAATTAAGACAGTAAGTTCTTGCTAAAAGTATAAGAGGGAAATAAAGCCAATTCATTATGTGAACTACATTTTTTAAAACTATTCTCTTTATTTCAGTTTTCAGTCTTTTCCCATGTTTTCATATTCTTGGCTATTTTTATAGAGTTTGGGACTCTATAAAAATATACAAAAATTAGTATTTTATGCAAAACTATAGCAGAAATTAGAAATATTGGAAAATTATTAGTCATTATTTTTTCTATATCAGTTATGACACAGTCTCCCTTTCCTGTTTTTCTAAGTCAGTTTACTGTTACTACTTTTCTCATGTGCTTTTCTCATTTTTCCATAGTTTGCTCATCTTGCTTCATTTTGAATAATTTCTTCTGACTTATTGCTATATCTCCTGAGCTCTTAAAACAATTGAGATTTTTAAAATCCCATTGTATTTTTATCATTCTGGAAAATCCATTTGATCCTTTCATAACATTTTCTGCTCTCTGTCAAAAATCTCAAAAATGTTTATTTCCTTGAAATAAACATAATTGTTTTTAATCTCTGTCTGTTCATTTCTTTCTCTGTGTCATCCATAGTTATTGTGTGTTTTTTTGTGTGTGTTGGATTTTCTCATATTTTATTCTTCCCCTTATGGCGGGCTTTGTGTATATGCATGCTGTATAGTGTGCATAAAATATTTAAAAGACAATTTAAGATATAGCACAATGTTCCCTTTTACTTAGAAAGATACTTAAGGAAAGTAGATTATTACTATGCTAGTAAACTAATTGGATTGAGGGCATTCAAAACTGTGCCTAAATGTTGGAAGAACAGATTATTTCTGTTTTATGCTTAAGAATAGGGTATATCTCTTCAGTCTCAATCTGCCATTATTTATTTTAAATTCCCATCTTTGGTTCCCAAGCTCTTTGTGTCAGGTGAAATACCCTAGTGGTTCCTCATCAACTACATTTCCTCTTCAACATAGTTTGATGCTTACAGGAGAAAAGATTCCAATTCAAAGTCCAATTTCCTGAGTATCTTTTTGATACCAGGTTTGATCACATCTCTTTCCAATAAAATTTTTGTTTTTTGAAGACCTCAAGAGCATTTTTTATTATTTTGTCTAAACTTTCCCTTTGTTTTTGGTGAGAACTTTTGGCTGAATCATCTAAGTCCTCATTATTGGAAAACAATATCCCCATCATTTTTTTCATCATTATTTCTACTACTTTGTCTACTACCTTTCCAAATCACTTTGATGAGTCCTCTTTCTTTTCCCAAGCTATGATATGGAAATATCCTATATATCAATGCCCTTGACATCCAATTTTATTTATCTAGTTTTTTATCCCATGTGTTCTTCAATACATTGGATCAAAGTATTATTTCTAATATGCTTGCCCTTCTCATAGTATCTTCTTAAATGTAATTCTCTCAACTACTGAAACCCTTCAAGTGATTTCTCAACATCTTAGAAAATATTCTGAAAACTTTACAGACTTTAAGAATATATTTGAGACATTTGCCCTGCTTCCACCCAACCTGACCTATTTCTGCATTCCCCCTTTTCACCTCACTTTCATTGTTACAGGCCTAGAATAAAAGGTTCATTACTCAGAATCTTTGCACTTGTTGCTTTTTCTGCTTGAAAGACTATCCTTTACATATTTACATTTTTCACTTTCTCTAGGTCTTCACTCATTGCACATAGTTCTACATGGTAATATAATTATGATGAATTTGTGCATTGAGGAGGTTTATATCCCTTCAGAATGTAAGAGTCATGAGTATTTTGTTGTAAATTTAATTATTACTTTATTACCATTCCAGAAAGCTATGGCTGGAGCACCTTAAATGCTCAAAAATCCTGTTTTGAAAGAGAATGGATAAAAAGAAAACCTACTCTTTTATCTTAATTTACAAATTAAATAGTTCTTCCATTAGGCCATTTGAATTTGTGAAAGCAATAAAACAATTGTTAATAGAAGCACATCCTCAATGTCATTGCCTGATAATGATCCAAGATCTGTGAAGGTCATTGTAGTCTCTGTGATACATTAATTTGTGGGCATATGAATACACAGGCAGAAATGATCATTGAGACCTATCTAATCATCTTAATTTTGGAAATCCCAGCATGTTAATGAACTTACATTTCAGTATTACATTTATTTTATCACAAAGTAATTATCCATACTTAGTAATGAATAATGACTTAAGTCATAGAAAACATATATTTCATGAATGGCAATAACAAAGCTAGTGAGACCTGGTCTATAAAAATTTTACAAGTGTGGATTTGCTCTGTCAAAATAGGCACATTTTGGAGAAACTTGCTTTTATATTATCGTAATGAATCTTACCTCTTCCAATGAGTACATTGTAAGCAGACAACTATGAATAAAGCATTGAATTTGCCTTGTTATTTTTCAAAAAATAGGTTAAGAAATTTTGTATTTACTAATATATGTGACACCACAAATTCATTATTTTTAGAATTTCCAATTTGAGATGTTACTCTTATAGAAGTAATGAATTACCAGATATCACCATAAATAAGAAATTATCCATTGTGTTAAACACCTGTATGACATTAGTAGTACATGGAAATTGGTTTTTGTTTTTCTTTGTTAAATGAATTTAACTAGCTCCCCTTGGACTCCAGATCAAATCCTGTCTCTATTAATAGAATTCACTCAAGTCACCTTGATTTTATAACTCCTGACATACACCTATTTATTTTTGTTATCCTTTATTTCAGTTCCCCTCACTGTAATATAAAGTTAAATTAATTATTTTTTTAAATTTTCAATGTTGTAGAAAGGGAATGAAATTATTTTAAAACACCGTTTTCTCTTTCCCTAATGTTGAGTAAGTTAGTTTATTTATCTGAACTAATAATAATAACATGTGATTAAACAAATATGGAAGAACATTGTGAAATATATTGAAATAATGGGCAGAGGCAAATGTAATTCTCAGTTTTGGATCCAAATGATTCTTATGTAATTTTTCTAAAACTGGTAATTAGATCATTCACAACTTGATTTGGAGAAGTATTACCTACTTCATCAATGTATTATTCTCTTGAAGCAAATATTAGTGAATTCAATGAAGTTTCACAAATAATTATTTCAGTGCAATATATATTGCCCTCATAGTTTTCATTCATGTGAAAAGGAACTGATTTAACTACCTAATTTTCATGTAAAACCATTTTTTATTTTTACTTACCCTAATTGATGCATGTAAATTTCAGAGGACAAAGTGGGACATGAGAATTCCAGCACTATTACTGAGATGGTCCCGGTGGGGATTTCCAATCTCCCTAAGCCTGAGATGCTCCTCATCTTCCTCTTCTCACAGGTCTACCTGGCAAATCTCTTGTCAACACAGCCATCATTTCTTTAGTGGCCCTTGATTCCTCTCTCCAGACATCCATGTATCACTTGCTCTGTCATCTGGCATTTCTCAAAATAATTTTTAGCACAAGGTTTGTCCCCAGGTTGCTCTTTAACTTCCCTGAAACCAGGAAAGTTGTATCTTACAATGCCTCCCTTGCCCAAGTCTACTTCCCCTCATTCCTTGAGGCAACTGATTACTCTCTGCTTGCAGTAATGGATGCGGATCACTATGTGGCCATTTTTTACCTACTAGGATACTTTCTTTTCATGAACTCGTCTATGTGTCTCACACTGGCTCTGGTGCGTGGGCCATCATATTCTTTGCCTCAGTTGTGCATCTTTACTTCATAATCCTTCCAACTCTGTTATCCTTATATTATTGACTATATTTTCTGTGACTTGCCATTATACTTCACATGTTCTGTTCTGATACTTTCCTGCAGGAAATCACGATGATGCAAGAGACCACTGCTGAAATTTTGTTACCCCCCCTTCCTCCTAATTATCCTCTCCTACATTTGCATCTTGATAACTGTAATGAGAATAGACTCCATGGAGGACAGGGAAAAAGCTTTTTCCACCTGTACTTCTCACTTGATTGCTGTGACCATGTATTATGGGAAAGGATAAGTTGGGTTCATGAGACTCAAGTTACTCTATTGTGCAGAGGGAGAAAAACTTATCTTCATATTCTAAGCAGTCATCATCCCAGTGTTTAATGTTTTTATTTACAGTCTGAGGAACAAGGATGTGAAGAATGCTGTGGAAAGATTCATGAGGAGAAACTAAAATGCCAATATATCACATGGTAGAAGCCTGAGATATTAAAGCCAATGATTCTTGCATTGTGTTTATATCCAAATTATATGAACCTAAGATCTAAGACTAGAATTTTGGATTCAGATTTTCAGATGAAGATGGTCATCGCATTTTTTTATAAATATCCCCAAGTGTTTCCCATTCAGCTTTCTCCAATCTAAAAATTAAAATTTAAAGATATCAGTTGACTAAGTGTTAAATTATTGCCACATCAGCAAATACTTTGATAAGTCAGCCATTCTAATATTATTGTCATGTTCTGCACTCACTACATTTACAATACTTTAATATCTATTTTGTCTAATTTGTTTGCAAAATTTAAGTAGAGTTTCTTTTTTTAAATATAATTTTTATTTTTAAAAGATACTTAGATTATAAAAATTGTTACATAAAAAAATATAAGGGATTCCCATATCCCCCACTCCCCACAACTCCCAATTTCCCCCACATTAACAACTTCTTTCATTACTGTGGTACATTCATTGCAATTGCTGAAAAAATTTTGGAGCATTGCTGCTAAGCATGGACTATAGTTTACATTGTAGTTTACACTCTCTCCCACTCAATCTGTAGCCTAGGGAAGGATATATAATGGTCTGTATCTGTCACTGCAATGTCATCCAGGTCATTTCCAAGTTCTGAAAATACCCCCATATTACACCTCTTTTTCTCTCTCCCTGATTTCTGCACCTCCAGTGGCCACTGTCTCCATGTCAATGATATAATTTTATCCATTGCTAGAATCAAAATAAATCTATAGTCGAAAAACAGTAAGTCCACTCTAGTCGATATTTTATTCCCCAATCCTGAGGGATCTGGGATGGTGATGCTCACTCTACCTCTAATTGAGAGGGACCTTTGATCCCATAAAGCTGATGGATGGTACTCTCTTGCTTGCAGTTGTTGACTGTCTCGGTTCATTGGTGTGATGGTTGTACATTCTGACCTTCCCATCAGCAGTCCTGCATGAGTCCAATGAACTGGAGAGTAGGGCCGCAACTCCGTTGACTCAAAGGGCCCAGCTGGCACATGGACAGCCCAGAGATACAAGTCTCCTGGACATATACCTACCAACTCCAGCACCAACTATATGTTCAAACATAAGGGGAAGAAGAGGTATGTGTAGAAGAGTCATATATGAATCCAACTCTGCCACACTCAGGAGCACAAACTCCAAAGTAGGGCCCACTGGCAAGGCACCAAATTCCAGAAATATCCATCATGACCACAGAACCTGGGTGTCTCCAGGGCCCTCAGGAGCCCCACTTTTTGGGCTGACTATGAGATCCTGCTGGGACATGCACAAGTGTTACCTCTGGGATGACCTCCCGACTCACTTTGAAGTCTCTTAGCCATATATACTGAATTGTCTTTACCTTTTCCCCCTTTTATTCAAGGTATTTTTCCAGTTGTATCACCAATCAGTGCTTGGTGGTAATACTTTGGTGCCAGGGAGGCTCATCCCAAGGAGTCATTTCCTCCCTGGGGGGAAGGTAATGCATCCACATGCTGAGTTTGGCTTAGAGAGAGGCCACATTTGAACAACATGGAGGCTTTTAAGAGGTAACTCTTAGGCACCTTACAACTCTAGGCCAAGGTTCAGATTCAAAAACAAAAGGCTTGTAAGCATAGTCATCAATATCAAGGGCCCATCAATGGACCATCCTTCTTTACTAGTCATTGCCCCTGTACTTGGGGAATTGTTGCTGTTCCATTAGAGAATGTGGAAGAGCTCCCCAGGATGGGGATTTAACAATCCTTCAGCTGTTATGTGAATCTCTATCCACTGTGGCAATGCCCTTGAACATCAGAACACATTTATATATCTTATAGTTATGTCTAAGTGAAATTCCTTCTATGTACCCCCATCACTGACATCCCACACCATTGATCCTCCCCACCATAGTTGCACACCTTCTGTGTTCCAAAACCGCTTCAAAAATGAAGCCAAGAATGTTGCCAGATTCAATTCAAAGGAAAATGAAATAATAATGATAGGTTTAAACATAAGAAATAAAATACATAATAATTTAGAAAAACTGAAACTAAAATAAAGTTAAAAAATGGGATACAAAAAATGAAAAATATTTTTAAAAAATTGGTATTTTGCCTTTAATCACCGTAATATCTATTGTCTTGTAGGTACAGTGGCATTTTCTTCCATTTCTTCCCCATTGTCTTATTTATTTATTTATTTATTTATTTATTTATTTATTTATTTTTGCCTTCAAAGGGGTTTTAAGTCAGAGTAAGGTTACATACATAATATAGGGGACTCCAATATACCCAGCCTCCTCTCCATTTTCCTCCTTCCCTATTAATAACCCTTTTACATGTGGATTGTATATTTGTTACAACTGATGTACACATATTGAAACATAGCTACTAACCATGGTCAATAGTTTACATTATGGTTTACAGTTTAGACCATACACTTTTATATATTTTTGATGAAATTTAACATAGCCTGTATCCATCATTGCAAGATCTTGCATAACATTTCCATTGCCCTCTAAATACTCCCTCTTTCATCTATTCTATTCCTCCTTCCCCCTCTCCTCGGGGTCCACATCGACCAACAGTATTCATTCTTAAATGACAAAGTTCATAGATACTTGCTACAATGCTGAGGGCTTGACACACTAGTATGTGTGGGCTGCCCATGCTCTTGAGAGACACTCTCTCCTGTGTTTGAGAACATGTTGGGCCTCACCAGCATGGGAGTCCAACTCCTTCCTACTCATTATGTGGGTTTCCCTCCAATGATACAGCACACTATGACAAAATGATCATTCTTTCAAAGACTTCCCCAGGTGTGCCTGGCCCAAATTCCCCCCATCCTACACCATAAACCCGTAACCCTTCCTTGTCATATTGCCAAAAGGGTTTTCTCATCAATGTAGTTTCAACCATGTACCTAACAATTCCCAGTGTTCACATGCTCCCTCCCTCAACACTCTCCCCAGTTGAATGGACCATCTATCCCATCCTCCTCATCAAGCTTGCACCACCCAACCCAAAAGTATTCAAACACCCCTGTCATATCCCTTCACTATCAACTACTCACTTACACCTTATCATAATTTTCGCCCATATGGGCATTGCCTCACAACCTCCTTTTCCCTTTCTATTTTCTGTAAACTTATATTCGTCTGTAGCTCTCTGAGTTAGCTAGATTTGCTTAATTCATATCTGAAAGGTCATGTAATATTTGGCCTTCAATGCCTGGCTTACTGCACTCAACAGAATGTTCTCAAGATTCACTGATGTTATCCTGTGTGTTAGTACTGTACTACATCTTACAGCCAAGTAATATTCCATTGTATGTATATACCACATTTTCTTTATCCATTCATCTCCTGATGGGCATTTAGGTTGATTCAAACTTTTGGCAATAGTGAATAATGCAGCTATGAACATTGTTGTGCATATATCTGTTCCTGTCTTTGCTTTCAGTTCTTCTGGGTATATACTCAGGAATGAAATTGCTGGGTCATATGACAGATCTATAGTTAGCTTTTTGAGGAACCATCAGACTGTCTTCCACAATGGCTGGACCATTCTAGTTCTTCACCAGCAGTGGATTAGTGTTCCCATTCCTTCACATCCTCTCCAACACTTATATTCCTCTGTATTTTTTAATCGCTGCCAGTCTAATGGGTGTAAGATGGGCTCTCATTGTAGTTTTGATTTGCATTTCCCTAATAGCTAGTGATTTTGAGCATCTTTTCATGTGCTTTTTAGCCATTTGTATTCCTTCTTTGGAGAAGTGTCTGTTCAAATCATTTGCCCATTTTTAAAATGACTTGTTTTTCCTTTTCTTTTCAAGATACAGGATTTCTTTATATATGCAGGGTATTAGTCTTCTTTCAGATATATGGTTACCAAATATTTTCTCCCATTGGGTAGCCTGTCTTTTCACTTTCTTGATAAAATCCTTTGAGGTGCAAAAAGTTTTAATTTTGAAGAGATCCCATTTATCTATTTTTTCTTTTGCTTCTCGTGCTTTGGGTATGAAGTTTATGAAGCCATTTCCTATTAGCAGATCCTGTAGATGCTTCCCTACATTATCTTCCAAGGTTTTTATGATTTTGGCACTGGTATTTAGATCCTTGATCCATCTTGAGTTGATTTTTGTAATGTGTGAGACGATGCTCCTCTCTCATTCTTTTCAATATAGTTATCAAGTTCTCCAAGTACCATTTTTTGAAGAGGCCATTCTCTCCCAGTTGATTGAGTTTTGTGGCCTTGTCAAATATCAAATGACTCTACATGCAAGGATCTATATCAGAACTCTCAATTTGGCTCCATTGGTCAGTATGTCTATCCTTTTGCCAATACCATCCATTTTTGTGCACTGTACCTTTGTAGAATGTTTTAAAGTCAGGTAGTGTGATTCCTCTGATTTCATTTATCTTTTTCAATATATTCTTTGGCTATTCAGAGTTCTTGCCCTTCCAAATAAATTTTATAGTTAGTTTTCCCAATTCAGTAAAAAGGGCTGTGTTGATTATTATTGGGATTGTGTTAAATCTGTATATTGGTTTAGGTAGGATAGATATCTTAATGATATTTAGTCTTCCTATCTATGAACAGGGAATATTCTTCCATTTATTTAAGTCTTCTTTTATTTCTTTAACCATGTTTTATAGTTTTCTGTTTATATCTCATTTACACCTTTAGTTAAATTTATTCCTAGGCATTTGATTTTTTTTATTTACTATTGTAAATGGTATTTGTTTTCTTGATTTCCTCTTCAGATTTCTCATTATTGGTGTACAGAAATGCTACTGATTTTTGCTCATTCATCTTATAACCTGAGGCTTTATTGAACTCAATATACATTCTAGAATGTTAATTTCTCAAGATTTTCTATGTATAAGATCATGTCATGTGCAAATAGTGAGGTTTTTACTTCTTCCTTTCCAATTTGGATGCTTTTTATTTCTTTTTCTTGCCTCAGTGCTCAAGCAAGTACTTCTAAGACAATGTTAAATAGGAGCAGTGATAGTGGGCATCCTTGTCTTGTTCCCAATTTTAGAGGGAAGGCTTTTAGGATTTCACCATTGAAAATGATGTTAACTGTGGGTTTTTCATATATATCCTTTATTATCTTCAGAAAGTTTCCTTCTATTCCTATTCTTTGCAGTGTTTTTATCAGGAAAGAGTACTGTATTTTGTCGAATGCTTTTTCTATATCTATAGAGATAATCATGTGAATTTTTTCTTTCAATTTGTTTATGTGGTGTAATACATTGATTGATTTTCTTATGTTGAACCATCATTTGCATACCCACTTTGTCATGGTGTATAATTCATTTTATGTGTTGTTGGCTATGATTAGCAAGTATTTTTTTTGAGGATTTTAACATCTAGTTTCATCAGAGAGATTTCTCTAACAAGTAAATGTCAGTCTTAAGAGTCAGGAAAGCTCTTAGTTTCACTATCCCATAGGAAGAATGAACTAATCAACCAAATTTGAAGGTGAAGCTTTAAACGAGGGATTCAGGACATTTCCAAAGAGACCATATAATCAATTTAAAAGCTGATAACATGATGTGTCTAAAAAAACACATTATCTCATTTATAATAAATCTATAGATGTTGTACTGATTAGTCATGCTGACACATATAATCATATAGCTAAAATGAATTAATGTTAAAAATAAAGACTCATTCTATCAGCAATACTGAAAAGTCAGCAGATTTCAATAGAGTGCTCTCACCAGGGAGCCTTAAATATATAGTAATTTATAAAATTTAATATGCTAAAAATGAGGAAACAAACAGAACAGGGGAATGGGGAGTATACTTAGGAAGAGGAATTTTGTGATTTTCTTCATTTTGATCGTATTGCTTTCTTGTCTTCAAGAGTGAAGACTTTAACATCAAAAGTAATAAAATATCTGAGTAGGGCATTTACATCTTTCAGATCTAGATGGTGTTCTTTGGCTATTTTCTCAGCAGTCCATGTTTCAGGATACAGTTTATTATTATTGAGAAGTGTCAATGCCTCCACAATGGAAATTTTACCTTTAGGAATGTTCTTAATATTGATCACATCAAAGTGATGGCCTTTAGGCAACCTGAACTTCTTTGGCTCTTGATGTCTTCCAGCATCTTTTACCTGTTCAGAAGACATGTGATCTTTGGAATCAACATAAACATCTTTTAGCAATGACAACAGCTTGTCATCTTTTCTAGCAATTTCTACCTTAAAGTCAAGTGGTGGCTCATCTCTTCTTACAGGATTTTCAAGGTGGAAGGGTGCATGGGAGTGAGAGAGGGCTTCATCTTGCTGATATCCAGTTCTGCACAGCTCTCTAGGTTGAAGTTCCTGGTCGCACAAGCCACCGTGTCCCCCATCTCTTCACTGCATGCAGCCCTCTGGTTCATGCCACAAGTGTCTCTATCATTTTTGAATGCTAGCTTTGATGGATAGAGAATTCTTGGCTGGAGTTTTTTTCTTTAGTTCCTTAACTCTGTTCATACCACTGCCTTCTTGCATCCATGGTTTCAGATGAGAAATCTTCACTTCAACTTATTGAGCTTCCCTTGTATTTGATGGTTCTCTTTTCTCTTGCTCTTGAGCATTAGACAGTTTAACAAGAATAGGGTTACAAGAATAACAAGAATATGTCTTGGAGTAGGCCTGTTGGGATTTATACTCTTTGGGGTGCACTGCACTTACTCGATATGTACATTCATCTCCCTCAATAAGATTGAGAAGTTTTCATCCTTTATTTCCTCCAATACACGTTCTGTCCCCTTTCCCTTCTCTTCTCTGTCTGGGATGCCTATAATGTGTATGTTTGTGCATTTTGTGCTGTCAATCCCTAAATCCCTGCTGGATTTTTCCTATCTTTTAATCTCTATGTTCTACTATCTGATTTCAGATATACTGTCTTCCACATTGCTAATTCTTTCCTCTGCCTGTTCAAATCTGCTGTTACGTGATTCCAGTGTTTTTTTGATTTCTTGAATTTTGCCACCCATCACCATCATATCCATTATCTTTTTATGTATGTTTATAATTTCTTCAGTATGTTCTCCCAGTGTCTTCTTAATATCCTTAATATCTTCTTTCAATTCTTTAAGTTGATCCATGGTATTTGTTTGGACAACTTTGATTAATTGTACAATGTTCTGAATCTCTTCCTGGTTTTTGGTTTGTTCATTGGACTGGGGCATGTCTTCCTGTTTATTGGTATGGTTTATAATTTTTTGTTGCTGGCTGGTAATCTTTTAATCTTGATCAGTTTATTCATTTGATTAGCTTCTCTCTTTACTCTAGAGTTTTATTTAGCTGCTCTT
>JAQZBX010007156.1:36638-51395 GCA_029593785.1 Cabassous unicinctus
TTTTTTTTTTTTTTTTTGAGAGAGATGGTGAGTCCACACTTAAACTGACACCATCTTGCCCAAATCCCTAAAAGCTTCTTAATCTAGGGTTTCAGGGCTAGGAATAGTGAAAATGGAGGCAAAAAAGCTAGACAAAGCATTTTCCCAAAGCTTTACCACTTTCATGCTGGCAGTCAGTGCAGCCTTGCCATGGGATTCTTATTTTGGTTATTTTAAAGCCCTCTAATTTTGATGAGTTTGCCATCCCTAGTCCACCAATCAGCTTTAACTTTTAAGGATGTCAACCAGAAGATGTTGCATTCAGCATTTTCCAAGGATAAAAAGAAACAATGGCACTGGGAATTCTGAAATGCTTACATTTTATAGAAAGAAAATATTTTTGATGTTAATGAGAATTTTGTAAGTGTGTAAAACTCAGTTAACAATTTTTTTCATTTAATATGATTAAATTTATTTTAGTCTTTCTGGTGTGTAGTTTTTGTAAGGTGATATGATTTTTTAAATTTAAAGAATCTCTTCTTAATTATTTAAACTCCAGTTATATACATATGGAAGGTAGACTACATGATTGAATGATAGCAATTATTTCTTATAATTACCTCTGTACTTAATTAAATATATTGGTTTCTTTGTATTTGCAGGTGTGGTTTATCAAGGGGTTGTATAGTAAGAGTTCAACATTGATGATTTTGGAGGCAAGATACAGAGTTATTTCCTGGTAAGCCACTTTGTAGGTGTATTTTCCTGAGCAAATAACCTAACTGTACTGTAATTCAATGTTTCCATCTGAGAAAATCAGAAATTTTAATATATATGTTGTTGAACAGGTAAAATACATGTAATCACCATGGAACATAGCAAAGGTTTAATAAACAATAGATGTTATCATTTTCCACATGCTATTTAATTGATAATAAAGAATTTTGTGATGGGTATTATAATTTTAAAGAAAGAAAAGAAATATGTGACAATTCTACTAAATGAACAACTTTTCACAACTCTTTGCTAATTTCTATTGAAATTTATTTGCCAATGGAAGAAGAAATTCTTTTTTCTAAGGTCATGTAGCATACTCTTAGAATAATTGAGAGGAAGTCAAATTTCCAAAATGTGGGTGTAGACCCTCTAAATCATTCTCTCTGTGTATCCAATTATGTCAGACCCAGCAAGAGGGTGGAGTCTCAACCTGAGTCATGCTTCACTGATATAGTTCAATCAAAAGCCCGAAAATCATCTTATCAAGTAATCTAATCAAAGGGCCCTCCACTGAATTTAATGTTATCACACCTACAGGAAAAGACTAGTTTAAAAACACAGTCTTTCTCTTTTTGTGATTCATAAAATAATCTTAAACTTCCACAGCCTTTTGAATGATATGATTTCTGTTTACATATCATGCTAATTCCTCAAATCAGTTGTACTTTGATGTTGATCCCCCATAGTTGCTTCATTTATGTAGCGTCTTAAGACAGGGCAAGTGGGAATTCAGGAATGTAATACCTGACATTTATTTTGTTCCTCATATTTGATTCATGTTCACCTGATTAAAATTAAGAATGTACTTTAAAAATTTTCTGTTTTCCAATTTAAATGGAAAAAAAAAACCCACCCATATCTTTCTTACAAATATAAAGTCCATACTCATTTTTAATAATCATCCCCCATGTCATGTTTTCTCATATTTACCAGATTTTGACAATCCTAATTCAGTTTCTTTGTCCAGCTTCTATTATATTCTATTTTCTAAATAGTTTCATTTTTGTACCTTTAGTTCTGAAAATTATCTCCACAAATACTTCCTCTCCTGCATTTGATTATTTTCAAACATCATATTTGTAAAATCTAAGAAATTTATTTTTCAATTATCCCTTTGTCCTTGCACTTTGAGCCCTCTTCTTCCTTCTCTTTTTACATTTATATATTCTTCATGCACCATTCTTAGTTTATTAAGTTAAGGTATTTTAATAGCCTCTTTTCTATAAAAATTATATTTTTCATTATTTTATGTGAAGCTGTAGGTGTGTTTTCATTTCTATATACATCATTAATCTAGCGGATCTAAAAGATCTTTTCTTGTGTAGGAAAGAACTATGCTTTGCATATGGATTTCCTGTGATCTGGGGTTTTAGAAGACTATCATGACTACATTGAACCCTGTAAAATGCCAAAATTGCCTTGAGGTAAAGTATTGAGAGAGCATCTGAAAATTCTATAAATTCTAAGTGAGAAAGAATCATAAATAACCAGTAAAAAATAAACCTCAGAATTCTATTTTATTTCTGCTTTCTTTAGGGCAATGTCTGGTGCTCTTGGATTGTGAATGCATGCATGATTGCCTGATGCCACATGTAGATATGAGGAGTTGTCCTCTAATAGATTTTTTCCATGATTCTATATTCATGTTTTGAGTCATTTCAGTCCACATATTCTGCCTAGAATTGCAGTCTTATGCATATATATATTTTTGTTCCCCTTCTTCAGGATATTTTGTAGCTGAACTGTTTTGTTCATTAATATAATTGATTATAAGAATATTATTACAATGAGGTAGAAAAAATTCTTCTATTACTAAAATAAAACCACATTTACTCGGAGAAATACACAAACACTACAAGATACAATAGATAGAGGTGATATATTGATAGATAGATAGATGAAAGAAAGAAAGAAAGAAAGAAAGAAAGAAAGAAAGAAAGAAAGAAAGAAAGAAAGAAAGAAAGAAAGAGAAAGAAAGAAAGAAAGAAGGGAGGAAGGGAAGAAGGGAAGAAATGGAAGAAAGATATATTAAGGGTAGTGTTTTGATAGATAGCTTTATACACTTAGAATATTTGGCCTTGAACTGAGCATGAAGTCAAATTTTGTCATACTAAATGAATGCAATTATTATAAAATAAGTAATACAGCAAATAACAAATTAAAAAAAACGATAAATATGCAAAACTCTGAAGTCCATAGTTAATTTTTCCAGGCTAATTTCAAGTTTATATAAAATTAGAAAGATTTTGCAATTAATTTTGTTACTAATATGTGAGTGATCATTAGGTGTATATTTAAATTAGTGCATCAATACTTAGATCCTGTTGTTTTGTATTTATTTGCTCAAGTCATAGTCTATTCTACTTGAGAAATATTGCCATGGATCTTACTAAGCTATTAATGCATAAATAGCTGTGGATGAAAAGATTACTTTGAAAGGATGGCCATTTCTCTGCTGTCAAGCTAATGTTTTAAAATATCCTCTTTTCATGTCAAACCTCAGAAGATACAAATATTCTTTCAGTTTTCCTAATACCTAGCTCATGTATTTACTGTATATTTGCATTGTCCAGTATTTTCAAATGATCTTCTCAAGTTACCAATTTGGCAAATGTTTATATGCTTTTCAAAGAAAACTAATTTGATGTATTTAATTATTGTGGCAGTATACAATGCATTCATTTAAATGGATATGTTATTTTAATACAATTTTTTCTTTTGAAAGTATTATTCCCTTGGATTAAGTTAAGTCTGAGAAAAATATTTTTAAATGTTACATTTTTCTGAGGAGAAACATGGCTTCATTCTACCTGTTTTGTTACATAGAATTCTCACTTTTGATAGTTTAAAATGACATCATAAGGAATTTGCTGTTTATCCTTTGAAAATCACAGAAATTATTTTATAAATATGCAGTGTACATTATGAATTTCTTTATAATGTTATTTATTTTTAATAAATTATAAATCTCATTTCATTAAACAGTTATACATAGAAGAAAGATAAATATATCAATTTTTAACTTGAGTGTTCTACTTGAGCATTTTTTGAAAATTAGTTTATTATATATCATATCATTTCATTTATCCATCATGCTTTCCATCAAGGCAATTGCTTAAGTTTTGCATTTTATTTTTAATTACTTCCCATATAAAAGTAAGCTGTAAACATGAGTAATCTTCATCCATAGTCACTTCAGGATATATAAGTATTAAAACAAAGTTTATTTTTTTAATAGTATACTCTGCATTTGCCATAATTTACAAACTGTTGAAAACATGATAATTAAGCCCAGATAATTCAATGGAATTTGAAAAATATAAAATGACTGGAGCACAAAACCATTAGAATTTATGACACGTTTATAGACTATAAATTTGTTCAAGTGGTCATGGGGTGTTGTCACGGGTGAGTTCAAAACCACACAATAATGGAAAGAATATTGAATTTCCATCCTGGGAAGTCCTGCTACATTCTCTAATAGAGTGGCAAGAATCCCTAGAGTACATGGGCAGTGCCTAGCAAAGAAGGAAAGACCAATATGCCAGGCCCTTGGCATTGATGGTTTTATTTATGAACCTTGTTTTTGTGAAATTGAAACTTAGCTTAGTATAGAATGTTTTGTAAGAGTTATCTCCAAAAACAACTTGTTGTTCAAATGTCTTTAAGCCAAACCCAGCATATAAACTCACTACTTTTCCCTTGGTGTGGGACATGACTCCCAAGGATAATCCTCCCTGGCACCAAAGGATTATTACCAAGTGCCAGCAAGTGATGCATTTGGAAAAAGACCTTAACCAAAAGGGAAAAATATTAAATACAATTGAGTTTTTAATCCAAGTTTTCTGCAAGTAGTTTTGCTTCCCTCAGGGACTCTGGGAAGGCAAGCCCAAGATATAGTCCCTGGCTCAGTCTCTCAGACTTCCAAATGGTTATTTGACATTGAATGCATGCACCACAGTATGAGCACAGGGGCTATCCTGCTCCCTCCCACAATGGGAGGGCTAGTGGGCTCCAGACTTTGTTGTGAAGAGGTGAGGGAAGAGCAAGCAAGAGTGCCAGGAATGCTTCTAACGCTTTTGAAGCTGTGTTTTCTAATGAAAGGTATTAATAATGGATGGTATATTGGAATTCTGTATTTTATGCATGATTTTTTGGAAAACCACAACTTCTCTAATAAAAAATACATTCAGAATAAAATTCAAAATGTATATAAAATAAAAAGAGTGATAATAACACCAAAAAGCTGGGATTTAAGACAAATGTTAATTGAAGGAAAGATGTTTATTTTTTTATTAACAAGGAGAAGCCATAAATAAAATATAGCATTCTGGGATATTTATGGGTTGAATAACTTTACGTCCATACATATGAAGAAAATCTGTTTACATTCTATGGATAAAATGATGGGAACACAAGAATAGTGAGAAACTTTAATTTTCTTGAAATATTACAACTAATGTAGGTGAAACATAGAAGATATGACTAATACAAATAAAATTTTTATTGAATAGAAAAAATGGATTACACAGCATTGGTAGAAAGGGAGATTTGAATGAGAAATAACATAAAGAAATCTTTTTTAAATAACCACATATAAACTGAGAAAATTAATTAGACAATGAATGAGACATTGTAATACATGTAATTAATGTATTCAAAGTGGTAAAGGATGATTTTGTGTCTGTATTATGCTATAAGTAAAATATACTATACACTAAAGAAAGGATATTAGGTGGTATTCTCTGTGTGTGTGTATATATATATAATTTGTATAATATGCATATTTCAAGCATTAAAATTTCACTTCATATGTTTTAATTTTGAGGATATGACAGGATTTTCCCAAATACACACATTTTATAAATAGAGAATTGATTATGAAAAACTAAGACACAGGGTTTTATAGCTCAATGTCACTTGTAAATGATGAAAAAAAAAGATACAGATAACAGAATTCTGGGCATTTTGCAGGAAAATATTTAAAATTTTAAAATATATATCAAATATAAATTAAACTTCTTTCAAATATTACTTATAAGTATTTTTTAATTAATGAAAACCTTATTTGGAATAATAAAATATCTATTGAACATTCTGCTTAGATCATTTTTAATATCTTCCTTCTGCAAACTAAAGCTGAGGTTTGTAAATGGAGGCGATCTGAGTATTGCAGGGAGCATTGTAAAATGACAGCCTCCCACCAAACTGAAAGGGATACTTCAGACCAAAGAAAGACTCATACAGTCCAACTTGGCAAACAAAAGAGTGTTTAATAGAGGGCTTATGTGGGGCCTCCCTCTCAGTGGTGGAGAGGAGATTCTCTCTCTTGGAGACTCTGAGCCTGGTCATGGCTGGTTTTCCTTTTTGGTGACAAGAGAGATGGGTGCTTCCAAGGCTGGATGTCCACATTCACTGCAAAGTGAGAGGATATTTATTACTACATGTCTATGAATGGGTGGGCTGGACAAGTAAAGGGTGAGCATGATTATAAAAAGCATTGTTCAGGACAGATAATGAAAGAATGGACATTAACAGTTTTTCTCACCTGGGGAGAATTTACACTTTGATGATAATTATGCAAAATCATCATTTACAATGTTTGTCAGCAAGACTGGAATTACATCTTTACAAAAATTATGTAAGGGATACATTGATATGAAGGTGGTCAGTCCACAGAACTGATTATTCTTACAGTTTCCATGAGAGAAGTCTAAACATGCAAGATTTGTCAGTCATAAGCTCACAAACAGTTATTTCTCAAGGCTTGCTTTGTAGGTTTTAAGAAATGAAATGCTACTGTGAATAGAAGGGGAAAGAGCTGGAAGGATTGTGGTAAAAATGCAAAGCCATATATGCCACAGTGTGCACCATGGTGTAATAGATGGCTGTGAGAAGATTTTTAAGAGATGCTTCATATGCAATTATGCCTAAGAGAACAATTAATCCAGTAATTGTAAATAAAAGTAGAGTTACCAACTGTGGGTGCAGATGCATAAGGCTTTATTATGGGCTTCGACAGAATCCAGGGCAAGCACCATTTAAAAATAGTATTATATAACATAAACAACAAAGCAGAACATATTAAGTCCATGCATGTGCTTATAGCTAGCACCACTGAATGAGACAAGCAAACACCTTAAAATGACATCCTCAGAATTTGAGATACTTCAGAGAAATAGTAATGGATCACATCAATCATGGGAAACCTGAACATGTTTCCTGTTTGGATGGCAGAATATAATCACCCATTTGCCAATGAGCCACCTGCTGCCTGTGTGCACAGATAGGGCATGATGGTGAGCCCATAGTGCAGAGGGTGGCAAATGGCAACATAGTGATCATAGGACATCACCACCAGAATGGCCAGCTCTGTTATTCTAAAGAAGATAAACAGGAAAATTTGAGTGACACATGCCAGAGAGAAATTAATTTATTTCCCTTCAGAGAATCAGCAATCCTTTTAAGAACAGTGACTGACATACAACATAGATCTACAATGTACAAATTGCCTATAAAGAAATCCTTTGGAGACTGCAGATGTGGGTTGGTTACAATGACAGTAACAGAAGATTCCCAGTCAGGGCTCCCAGATAAATCACTAAAGAAGAGCAGAACTTTAATGAGTTGCAGTGCCTGGGAGCCTGTGATGTTCATGAGGAAAAATTCTGTGATGGTAATGAGGTTGCTGATGTCTATTTCTATGCTGCCATCTCCCTAGGAGTCAAAGTATAAATTGATAAGATGATGCTAAAAACCAAAATAGAGACAATCCATAATAATGATAATTAATATGTAAGTGGTATCAGTGTGAGGCTTCCAACATGGAAATCAGGATAGAGGAAACAGAGGATATCAACATGTGGCAATCTTCTAAAACCAATATGTTGATTTGAGTCTTTTGTGGACCCCAGAAAACTATGTTCTTCAATTTTTCCATTCCAGTCAGTGAGGGACCTTTTTGTTCAATTGGATTCAGTTTGGGCTTCTCATTGGATTGTTTCAGTGAGTTATGATCCAGGGTGGGTCTTGACTCCCTTTCTGGAGTCATTTATAAATGGAGGACTGAAAACAGAGACACAGATAAAAGTACAGAGATAGAGAAATCCACAGAGGCTGGAATCAGTGGAGCACAGAAGAGGCCCCTGAGAGGCTAAAAGAGATGAAGCCCCGAGGACAGAGGACAGTTGACTAATATGCCTGATCACTTACAGCTGAGCTCCAGAGACAGGCAGTACTGCCATAATACCCTGCACTGTGCCTGATGGCCCACAGCTGAGCTCAGGAAGAATGCAAGCCTGAAGGGAAAGGCAGAGACCTTGGCAAACAGCAGCCACCATTGTGCCTTGCCATGTGGCAAGGATTCCAGGATCACAAACAGCTGAAGTTTGGTGAGGTGGCATCTCTGATGATGCCTCGGTTTGTACATCATCACAGCCTTAGAACTGTAAAATTTTAAACTAATAAATTCCCATTATAAAGGGCAACCAATTTCTGTTATTTTGCATTGGCAGCTTTTAGTAAAGTGAGACAAGTGATGAATGTACAAATATCCTTTTTTTCTATCTCTACTGGGCTGGTATTTAATAATTTCACTATTCACAGGATAAAATAATGTAACCAAATAAATATATTTAATATGACATCATGATCCAACAATCTCTATTTTCAATTGTGGAAAACCTAGAATTGAGGAATTATAAATATAAAATTTTAGAATTTTTATTTTATTAATATATTGCTTGTATATAATCATTTGACTTTACAAAGATATTTTACATTTTCCTTGAACATTTTAATTTATAATAATAATGTGCTTACATTGGTATATCCATATGAATTTTTTACTCTTTGCAAAATATTTTGTGCAAAGGAAAATTGCTGTTCTATAATATAATTTCAATTAAGTGTGGTTTCCTCTAATATCCTCATTTGGCAAAGAAGATTCTTTAAGAAGATAATTTTATAAATTTTAAACTACCAAAACATTACTCAATGGTAAAGATGATACTATTGAATCAGGCTTACATTTGCTTTTTAATTTATATTTGCTTTATCAAAGTCATGCATTAACACTCCTTCCTATCTTCCATCTCTTCATATTTAATCTTTTTCCTCTGTCTGAGGAAATTCTTATGATTCACTATGCTAAATTTATTATACAGTTTCACCTTCAAAATCCAATGTGGTTGGTAGAAGAAGACTTGGCCATTAGAGAGATTTTGTGGTATTCTCTGTTTTTTATTACCTCAGGATATCAAGAAAATATTTACTTCAAAATTTTAAAATGTGGACAATATCATACTGAGCAGAATTGCTAATTCTGCATCTTTTGTTAAACAGATGATATATAGTAATATAATGATCAGCAGTGAGCGTACCTGGTTTGTAATACCCAGTTAATATATTTCCGAATGTATTCATCATAAAAACTACACAGGAGATCCCTACATTTCCACTGGATTTGAAGGACCATTTTTATTTATTTACTTTATTTTAGATTTCCATAAAATGTAATTGTAACTCCCTTTTACCTGTAATTTTTTAGCTATCCTTTAAAATTGTTCTCATTTTTGTTTACCTATATTAGGTCAATTTTTTACCTTTACATTTCCAATCTTTGACATCTAGATTTGTATACATACACAGATCTTCAAGTACCATTAAAAAATTAATTCTGTAGGATAAACACTAGGATCAAACACATTCATACTATCCTGTTTGCATAACTTTATCATATGTGATAGAAAAAATATTAAGAATCCTAATGATCTTGAGATATATCATCACTGTATCAGAGAATTATTCATTAGCGATATCAAAGAAACAAATAAACTATAATATACAAATATACCTTAAAAATGAGGCAAGTTTTTCTTCCCTACAATGAATATATATATTTTTTAATATTAAAAGAGATTGAGCAAATCTATCATCTTTTCCCTTCCTTCATTGAATAAAACTCATGGAGCCACTTCTGTGATAGATATTTATTTAAAAATAATTCTGTTTCTAGAGGTTTTATTAATACATTTTTTCTTTAGGAAGGACATATATTCATCATATCCTTTATTTGCCCTGCATAACTGGTGAATTCAACCTCAAGAAAGCCAGCTTTCCTACAGCTCATCTTGAGAAAGATTCCTTCCTGCCTATACTCTAGTAAGTAATTAGATGTTTAATGATATTCTATTGCAATGAAATTAGCAATTAATTCTTTGGTCAAACTTAACAAAGAAAACTATTTGATAATGTTTCCCAATTCATGGCAATTACAATATGTTTTCATTTCTTTGTCAGAATTTAAGTGTAATTTATTTACACACAGTAAGTCAATATGTCCTTTACTTCCCCAGAATAGCTCTCCACATATTTTCTTGGACTTGCTTTTGTATCATGCCAGATGTGTACTTTGTGAGTTCCTAACACTGTCCATTTTATTTTATTTTATTTTTAGGGGAATAGGGTATACAAAGTTTCTGGTATACTATAAGACTGCTGATTTTCTGTTTTGGGTGAACTTATGTAATTTTTGTTTGGAACCTTTGGTTGAATTTGGGCCATTCTCAATCACAGTCTCCTTCCTCCACTCCTGAAAAATCCCCTGATGACTATTTGTATAACACTATGGGTCTAGTTCATGTTTATTTCTCAGTAAATGGTGAATCTCATCAAGGATGATTTAAGTCTGCAGTGGCCACTTGGCGAACATGTGAATTAACCAAGGTAGAACATTGGAGACTTGCACTTGAAAAGAATTTCCTGGTCTCTACCAAAGAAGTGGGCTGTATTTTTTGATTGGTATTTAGAAGATTCAGAGAACAATATCTTAAAGATGCTACTAAATGTAGAAGATGTTAAAGTAATATAAGTTTAATTTAATCAAATTGAGTCACAGTACTGGCAAAGGTATTTCAAGAGTAATCCAGTTTTGTATAATTTGTAAGCTTAAAGGTAGATTACCAAGATGTTTTCTTACACTAAAACATTAGACTTATGCTAAGCCATGTAGGCAAGTTATGCAGGATGTGTTTTTTGTCAGAAAAAAAAGAAAAAAGTTTCTAAAAATAAATAAAAAATATTGGTTATTGCAGAATAAAAAAGAGAAAAGTATAGGATAGAAACCTAAATGGATATAGAAACTTGTAAATGGTTTTCAGAAAAGCAATTTAGTTTTTCATGTTAAAAGCTGATTAATATTTAATAAGCTTTTCTATAAGATTTCAAAGAAATAGTATATTCATGCAAAGGAAAATTTGGTTTTCTGTCTGTTAAAATAATATTTTCTGGGGTTATCCATTTGTTATTAAGAGATGGTAAAAAGACTTATTTACTTTTTGAGAAATTGGCTTAGAAGACAGATATTCTATGTATTATCACAATAGTTTCCTTTACTTTATTTGGCTTTATCATGTCCCTCTTTGTTTAAGAGAACCAAGTGTTCTAACTTAAAAAAAAAAAACTTTGAAAAAAAAATCATATTATTTACCATAAATAATTTTTAATTCTTTGTTGTCACAGAAACTGTTACTTATCAACCTATTTTTCAATGAAATAGACCCTCCATTACTGGTTAGAAAAAGTTTTCATTTATTTTGCTTGAGCTCTCAACTCATATTTATTCAGAAGAAGCTTACTTCACTGCAAGGAAATATATTCTTTCCTTTCTCTTGGCAACACCTGCTAAGAGGGCTTTGCCCAGTTCTAGTCACTGGGCATACTAAGCTTCCATTTTAAGACAAAGCATGATTTGCAACAGAGCATGCTCTGTAAACCAAACCTTATAACCTGCCTTCTCTCTAACTGGATTAACCCACATCACTTAGCCATTCCCTTTAGCCTGCCTTTCCCACACAGTATAATACTGTAGGCTCAGTTTTGCTCAGGGAGACCATATCCCTGATATATGGTCTTCTTATTGGGTGACTACATAATAAACTATTTCTCTTCTCAAAATCCAGGTGTCAAAGCATTGACTTGTGTGTGCTTCAGGCAGTGAGTCCACCTTGGGCAGCAACAATTTGGTGTCAATGAAGGGACAGTCATTGAGAATTCTTCCTGAGGCTCCATAGACCCTGCAGAATGGGATTTTCCAATCATTGACCCTGAATGGCCATTTAGACCCAGTTAGTCTACAGGCTCAATAACTGGGAATTTGTCCCATTTCCACTGACATCATCATTCCTTTGGCACAGTTTAATTTCAAGAAAAGAAGTGGTTCCAGATAAAGACATATTCTGGATGAGTAAATGTGTTATTTTTGGATGAGTAACTTTCTTAAGGTCCTGTGTGAAACTTGTCTGTTGTTCGGGGTTTTCTCATTACTGGGTTAAGATTTGGTTTTCAATTCCCGCTTTAGCCCAGCTCATTTGTTGGGTTTGGATTATGAGTTAGAATCCTACCTTAGCCCAGCTTGTTTATTGATTAATACCATGGGTTTGAATCACACCTTAGTCCTAAGTTTGTGGGTTTGAGCCCACCTTAGTCCAACTGGCTTGTTCTGAGTACTGATCCCAGGTATTTGAGAGTCAGTCATGGAAGGACTCATATCTTGGCTGTGGGTTTGAGACTTATTTTGGTTCTGGTCATGAGTGCAAGTCTAGTTTGGTTATAGTCTCTGGTCATGGGTTTGAGTTCACGTTGGTTTTGTTTTCTTTTGGTTTATTTTATTTTACTTGTTAACGGAAACATTGTTTACCAAGATGGAGTCTATTTGTGTTTAGGTTTGCATACACTTGGTCTTAGCATGCTGAAAGTTACAAACATAGGAAATGTTAACAGCTTAAGTGGCTGCCACCTTGTAAAATGTGTGTTAGATAATTTTCTTTGCTGAGCTGTGAATAAATGAAAAAGAAAAAGATGATATTCTTTTGTAACAGAGCTTGGCCTCAGTATAGAGTCTGGAAAATAATAAGCAGAGAATGAGTCTCTTAAATGTAATAACTATTCCAATTGGACTTACATTGCAAATGAACCAGAATTCCACATATTCAATCTTTTATGTCTTTATGTTAGAAAACAAATTTTCAGAAAATGTTCAAAATTATGCATCAAATTAGTGAGCTTTTGTATTTCTGTGTTACTGTTGTTTTATGTCTGACTCATAGCAAAAGATATTTAATTGAAGCTAAAATCTTTCTATTTGTGTCAATCTATTTGTTTAATATATATATATTCCTACTTCCAAATCATAATACCAAATTAATTTTAAAATTCTTAAAAGAGATTTATTAAAATTGCTTAAAGTTAAATAAGCCTATTACACAATTACACACATAAACATATTTCTGAAGTACCTGAAATGAAAGAAACTGAACTTTTTAACACATCCAATGTGAAAAGAGTATTTGTAGAATTAAATGCAAATGTTTTAAAAATGTCAGTGAATTATGAAGCTTGAGGGCATACCTGGAGCTCCAGGACTGACTGTTCTGACCTTCTGTGTGCTGGGTTCTGGGGACATGTGCTTGTGGCTGCTGTGGATGCCTGCATATGGGAGAGGAGACTGACCAGAGGTTCCTGAAGGATCAGCAACATCCCCTAATGTTCTTTGCCCTCTAAGAAAGCAAAGTGACTTTTCAGGTGACTGTTACAGCTGCCCCAGGAAAAGGAAGAGGCTTTTCCAATTGCCCATGTCACATCTTTAGGCAAAATACATCTGGTAATATAATTAGGAACAATTGGAAATGGGGCACATGGGCCCTAAAAAATACAAGAGCTACATTTTTTATCTAAAATCCCCTCAACCTCATTAACACTTCTCCTGGAATACAGAAACAATTCAAATGATGGGTGTATGAAGAGAGACAGTTGGGGCAGCAATGGGGGAGGTATGGCTTAAGTTTGGAGCTTTTTCTACTAATCCTGAGAAATGAAGGTGGTAAGAACAATGAAAATGTTGCAAAATAAGCCACATTTTGCATAAATTGTCCTGTAAAATGGTTTTCTCACTCTGAAGTTTCAAGAGGATTCCACAATTTGGAATTATTATTCCTCTAAATATATTTTTGTGACAGTAGACAGTAGACAAATCATTATTAAAGCATATTTTAATCATTGGAATGGGGGAATTGAATAGAATTGCTGAATTTCATAAGGTCCAGTAAGTTAAAAAACAATGTCCTTGAGCACTATAATCTAGTTTCCTGGATTATGCTTTAGACAAATTAAACAATTGTAGTAATTGTCGAGAATTATGAACAATCAACTTCATATACAAACTGACTAAAAGCCTGACATTGTTCATTATTTTGAAATGTCATGAAAAAAAGATTTTTAATCTGCAATGGAGGAAAAATTGAAAAGTGCTGGCTGCTTACATAAACCTGCAATTAAATCATAGCTTAGCCATAGAAATAAACCAGACTTTCCTGCTTGAATCCAGAAAAATGTTTCAGAAATTATTTATAATATATCTCACTAGAATACTGATAAAATGGGAAACTGAGAAAAACAATATATCTGAAACCCATCCCCTATAACAGCTATTCTCCTCAACTATCAGTGTTAACTACAATACAAATCTACAATTGTATTCTACTCAGGTATGTTCTCCTTAAATTCATATAGATTTACTAATAAAATAAGAGTACATTAGGGACCAATATGGCGTCGATCTAGGTGGGTGCTCACGATTCAGATCTCTGGGGATGGCCGACTATGGACACGGTCCTGCCCGAGGGTCTGTGCTGTGGGCGCACGGAGTAAGAGGCTTGGGTCATCAAGCAGCTGGCGGATCGATGGTGTGGAGTGATCACTGGAGATTCCTGCCTGCTGATACTAAGGCTTGGCCAAGAGGGGGTGGAGTCAGACAATTTTATCGCTCTGTACTGACAAGCATCAAAGCTTCAGCACTCCTGGGGAGGTAACATAGAAAGAAGCAAGGAAACAAAATAAGAAGAAAAAGTATCAAAGAGAAAACTTTACACACACACAGAACCACCAGCTAAATAAAACTCTAGAGCAGAGAGAGAAGCTAATCAACTGAATAAATCCATCAAG
>JAQZBX010007157.1:0-51287 GCA_029593785.1 Cabassous unicinctus
AAATTAGAACTAACATAAAATTTGTAAAATGTGGTTAGGTATAGCTCAGAGGTCAATGAAGAACAATAAATGTGTATATTAGAAATGAAAAAAAAAATCATATCTATGATCTTGGTTTCCATCTTAAGAACACAGGAAAACAAGAGCAAAAGAAATTCAAAATAAGTAGAAAAAATGATAAAGATCATAGTGGAAATCTCTTATATAGAACAGAGAAAACCAAATGAGAAAATCAATAAAACCAAAAGTTGGTTATTTAAGATCATTAAATTGAAAAATTCTGAGTCAGACTTATGAGGGATAAAAAAAGAAGATACAAATTACCAACTTCATGGGAGAAGGAGATAGTATCACTACAGTTTCTATTGATAGTAAAAAGATAAGTTAATAGTAAGAATAATTTTATGCTAATAATTTTGTCAACTTAGATGAAGTTGACAAATTCCTTGAAAGATTCAAACTACCAAATTTTCCTGAAGTAGATAACCTGAATAACCCAGTATTTATTTAAAAAATCAAATTTGTAGTTAAAAAATTTTCCTCTGAAGAAAGATGTGGACCAAAATTCACTGGTTAATAGAACCAAACATTTAGGGAATAAATAATATCAACTCTACACAAATTCTTCCTAAAAACAAAAGAGAAGGGGACACTTTCGTATGTGTTCTATGAGGTCAGGTTTAGCCTGATAGTGAAACCAGACAATGTCATCACAAGAAATGGTAACTACATACAAATTTCCCTCATAAACTTATGTGCAAAATTGTTTAACCAGATTACAGCCAGTTAAATTTAACAATATCAGAAAGAGAATACATCATGAACAAAGAAGGAATACAAAGTTAATTTCACAATAGAAATAAATCAATATAATTCATCATGTTAAAAGCTTAAAGGGGCGGACATATAAGAACATACTTATCGATATGAAAAATATATTTGATCAAATCCAGCACTGATTCTTCCTAAAAAATCTCAGCAAACTAGGAATAGAAGAGAGCTTCCTCAGACAAAAGACATCTACAAAAAACCTAGAGCTGACATCTTACGGAATTGTAAAGAACTGGATGATTTCCTCCCAAGATAAAGAAAACAGTAAGGGCATCTTTTCTTACCACTTCTCTTAAACATCATACCAGTTGTTCTATTCAATGCCTTAAGAGAAGAAAAAGAACAAAAGGTACTCAGATTATAAAGTAGTAAAATTGACCTTCATTTTAGAAAACATTGTTGTTTATGTAGATAATCCCATAAAGTATACAAAAAAAAGACTGGAACCCATAAGTATGTTAAACAAGTGTTTTAGATTCACAACTGATTAAACAAATACAATACAATGGGTTAGCTTAACCAGTGGGAATTTTTTCATTCATGGTATGAGGCTAGAAGTCCAAAATTAAGGCATCAGCAAAGTGATGCTTTCTCTCTAAAGACTGTGGCATTCTGGGACTGGCTGCTGGCAATCCTTGGTCCTTGGCTTTTCTGTCACATGGCAAAGCACATGGTGGCATCAATTTTTTTTTCTTCCAAGTTCCATTAACTTCCACCTTCTGGCTGTTCCCCATTGCTTCTCTTTCTCTGGCCTTCTCTTTTAGGCCTTCAGTAAAAGGATTAAGACCCATCCTGATTCCCTTGGTCTACCCTTAAATGAAGTAATCTCATCAAAAGATCCTATTTTCAATGGGTACCACCCACAGGATTGGATTAAGATTAAGAACATGTTTTTTTGGAGTACATAGCTCTAGGCCACCACAGGAAGGTTGCAGAACAAAGGAATCAATATACAAAAGAACAAATGCATTCCAATATGTAAGCAATGAAAAACTGAAACGTAAAATAAAAATACCATTTACGATAGAATCTAAAAATATGAATTGGTAATGGATAAATATATCAAAAGATGTGTAAGATACTACATTGTGTTGTGTTTATACTTGGGGAGACTCAGTACAGTTAAGATGGCAATTCTCTCTAAATTGATATATAAAGTTTTCACAATCCCAAAATCCCAAAAGAATCCTTTTCTGCTAAAAATTGACAAGCTGACTCTAAACTTCTTATGGAAATCCAATGAACTTAGACTAACCAAAAATGTATATTTTGAAAATCAAGAACAATCTTGATTTATTCTACCTGATTTCAAAATATATTATAAGGTGACAGCTATCAAGAAAGTGTGATATTTATTTATCAATTGATAAAATTGATAAAAGTATGAATAAGTTAGAAAATAAGATTCTTAATAGATTCACATATATGCCTAATTTATTTTTCATAAGGATACAAAGGCATTTCAGTAGAGAAAGAATGATATTTTAAACAAATGGTGCTGGAACAGTTGAATATCCCATATAAAATTAACTAAATGAATAAATAGGGGCAATTCCTTGTACCATTTGCAAAATTTACTAAACCTGGATCATATATAAAAAAAAAGTAAAACCTAAAACTGTGAAACATCTTTATGAGAATGTAGAATAAAATCATTATTACCTTTGGTTAGGCAAATATTTTTAAAATATAAAACCAAAATCATGACACATAAAAGATTGATAAACTGGACTACATTAAAATTAAGAATATATTCTCCTTGAAAGATTCTGTCAAGAGAATGAAAAGCCAGCTCACATACTTTCAAATCATATATTATGGATAAAAAACTTGTATTTATAATATAAACTTATTCTCAAAACTCAATAATATGAAAACAAATTATACAATAAAAATGGCCAAAAGATTGAAACAGACAATTTACACAGAGGATATATGTATAGGTAAGCACCTAAAAAGATGCTCAGTTGGTCATTAGTGAATTGAAAATTAAATATACAATGAAATATCACTACACACATATTAGATTTTATGTAATTTAAAAGTGTTGATGATAATGTGAAACAACTGGAAATATCATATCTTCTGATGTGAATGTAAAATCATGAAATCACTTTGGAAAACTGTCTGACAATTCAGTATAACTTTATACATACACATAACATATGGCCCTGGCTTTCTACTCCTTATTATTTACATAAGAGTAATTAATGCATATTTATATACAAATTCTTACACAAAAATATGCATAACAGCTTTATTTGGATTAGCTGAAAACTAGAAACAATCCAATATCCATCAAGAGGTGAATGGATAACATACATTGTGGTATATTCATAAAATGGCATACTACTCAGCAACACAAAGGAAAGAGCTACTTATAAGCACAGCAACAGGAACCAATTTCAAAATAGCTAAACTGAATGAAAGAAGCTAGACAATGAAGAGTACATATTGTATGACTCCACTTATTCATTTCTCTGAGGATAAAAATTTTATCTACCTGTAAAATGAGATAAAGTAGAACTGCAGTTGCCAGGGGGAAAGGGAGTGAATAGGGGGTAGGAGTGGTGATTATAAAGATACATGATGGAACTTGGGGTGATAGATGACTTCCTTATCTTGATTGTGGTGATAGAGTCCTAGGTGTATACATATGTTAAAATTTATGAAATTTTATATTTTAATAATGTGCAATTTATTGTGTGTCAGTTTTACCTCAATAAAGTTATCAAAAATGGCAAACAAGAATGTCAGCAGAAATGGAGTAAGAACTTCTGAAAATCCTCTTCTCCATAAAAGCAACAGGAACATAGGCAAGAAATTGTCAAAATCAAGTTCTCCTCAACTCTGGAAATTAAATAAAGGCTTGCAAGAATTTAAGAAAATGGCTACTCTCAGTAAGAACATAGAGTTTAGCAGCATTTTAACTTGCCCTCTCTCCATCTTTCTTCTCCACAGCTGTTATGATAGCCTTGAGAATTAACAGCTACACTTGCAGTGAAAATCATCAGCCTGGCAGCTACTGAAGAGGGCATGACAGAAGTTGTGATGGTTAAGTTAATGTGTCAATTCAGCCAAGTAATTGTTTCCAGGTGTTTATTACAGCAAGCACTGGACTAATTGTAATACAAGAGCATTTATGGACTTCGATCACCAGTGAGTTTACTGGATGGATGGCTGATTACATCCGCATCAAAAAGGGAGATTACATCATCAATGGGGGAGGCTTTTATCCAATCAGTTGAATGTCTTAAAAGGGGAAGTGATTTCAACATTCAGAATGAATTTCCCAGGTCATCTTGGACAGGCAACTTCTCCGAGAAACTCATCAAAGACCTTTCATCGGACTTTCATCGGGGCCCTAGTTTGCAGCCTACCTGCAGATCCTGGACTTGTGCATCCCCATGGTCACGTGAGAGACTCTTAAAATTTCATATTATTGACAGATATCTCCTGTTGATTCTGTTTCCCAAGAGAACCCTAACTAATACTGAAGTGGATCTCCATTAAAGCCCCATTTACAGTTAATTGTCCTTATTTTACTTATCTGATGGTTCCCTAGTGGCTCCTACTAACAAGATTGTCTTTATTTGCTCAAACCCAGATCTTACCCATGGATAAAATCCTTTTCTTCAAGGGTGTTTGTTATAAAACAATCAGAGGCAATTGTTTAAGATTGTGGCTGCCTGATGTGATAGGTAAGAGTTGAGGCAAATAAGCTAATCAAAAATTTTACAAGGAAAGCTAAGAAGTGAGATGCCCAATAGAAGCTTGGGAGAGCTCTGGCATATACCTGGGAATCTAGAATGCCACTTTCAAGCAAAGGGCTGTGAACATGCCCAAGACTATGTACTCAGGGATGACCTGAGGAGGCCCTACACATTCACACTGGCTATCCTTGAGGCTCTGAATAAGCAGGAAATAAAGGCTAAAGCAGAGTCAGAAACTGCCTGGGTGAGTGTTGAAGGCAATCCCAACGATACCCATAGGTCCTTAGCAAAGTCTGGGAGACTTATTGGTTCTAAGCATTTAAGGATGTCACTGTCCAATAATTAACTGGTGACTAATCTATTTAAGCAGGGACTTTACAGGCCACCTGGGACAAAAAAAACAGACTTTACAGAATTAGTTCAGAAGTATCACTAAACAAACAAACAACAAGAACAAAAAATCTCTGGAGAGAAGAATTTGATTTCCAGAGTTTCCACATTATATGATTTAAAATGTTCAGCTTACCAAAAAATTATGAGACATGATAAGAAACAAGAAAATAAGTTCCATACACAGTAAAGCAAAAACAAGTTAATAGAAAATATCCCTGAGGAAGCCCAGATATTGAACTTATTAGAACGGCTTTTAATCCATTATTTTAAATGTTCAAAGAACTAAAAGAAACCATGTTTAAAGAAATAATGGAAATTATGAGAATGATATCTCACAAAATATAGAATATTAATAAAGAGAAATCATTTTTAAAAAATAGAAATTCTGGAGTTGAAAGTATAAAAAAACTGAAAACAAATATTCAATAGAGAGTCTAAGCAGCAGATTTGAACTGGCAAAAGAAAGAATCCAAATACTTGAAGATTGGCCAATTAAGATGATCCAATATGAGGAACAGAAAGAAAAAAAAATGAAGAAAAATGAACAGAGAATCATGGAACCATGGGACATAATGAAGAATATGAATATATATATACTGGGAGTCCTAGAAGATGAAGAGAGAAAGGAAGAAGAAGAAAGAATTTTTGAAAAAAATAATGAGTGAAAACTTCCAAAAATTAATGTTATACTTTAATCTACACATTCAAAAAGTTCAAAAAATCACCAGGCAGGATAAACTCAAAGAGATCCCCACTTAGACACATCGTAATCAAACTGTTTAAAGCTAAAGACAAAGAAAGGACCTTGAAAGCATCAAGAGAGAAATGATTCATTGTGTACAAGTTTTTCTCAATAAAATTAACAGTTAGTTTTAAAGTCAGAAGACTTTGGATTCCTCTAGGTTCTTGGCTATGCCACATAAAAGAGTTTAAGAACATGCCAGTTTAATTAGGCCAGTAAAAAGAGTTTATTGAGAAATGAAATAAAAGAGAAAAGTACACACTCAGACATGTATGCAGGCAACCTCTTGGCAAAGAGGAGCACCTGGGGTCAGGGGGTTGCCTTCATTCTCCCCTTTCCTAATATTGGAGAGGCCCCAGCTGTTTGCTGTTCTGATTGGTTGCCTTTTGATCCCCACCTGTTAGCTCTCAGGGAACCAATGATTATGACTTATGTTTGGACTTATCCAGGGCTTTCCCTGGACCCCAGAAGAGTTCCAAATGGGACCTTGTGGCCAGGGTTTCAGCGGGGTCTTTCCAGCTTTGTTTAGTAGTGGCCTTCCCTCCAGGGGTTTCCAAGTAGGGTCTCACAACCATATTCTCTGCCAGGTCCCGGCTGTGACTCATCTTCCCTTTTTCCCTATACTTACCTGCCTCAGTTTCTCATCAGAAACCATGTAGGCCAGAAGGCAGTGGAGTGATATATTTAAAGTACTGAAAGAAAATATACCTGTCTATCAAGAGTTTGATGTCCAGAAAAACTATATTTCAATTTGAAGGAGAAATTAAGAAATTCCCAGGTAAACAAAAACTAAGAGCATTTGTTGCTAACAGAAGTGCCCTATTTAGCAAAAACACTAAATAAATAAATAAATAAATGAAGTTCTTCAGGGATAAAATATAATATACTAGACAGTAACTTGAATTTAAATAAAGAAAGAAAGTGCACCAGTTAAGGTAACTACACAGATATCATAAAGGATTATAAAATATAGTTTTGTTTGTAAATCTTTTTTTTTATCCTATCTAAATTAAAAGACAACTACATGAAGCAAAAATGATAAGTCACCAATGGGACACAATGTATAGAAATGCAATTCATTTAATAATAAGAGTGCAAAGAAGGGGAAAGGAAATTAAGCTATATAGGAGCAAAATTTATGTATACAATTGAAACTAAATTAGTATTAATCCAATATAGATTGTTGTAAGTTAAAATGTTAATTGCAATCCTCAAGGAAGCCACTAAAATATAATTTTAAAATATAAAAGAAATGACAAGGAGAATTGAAATGGTACACCAGGAAATATCTATTAAATCCAAAAGGTGTTAATAAAGGCAGGAAAGAGCAACAAAAAGACATAAGAAAAATAGAAAAAAAATAGCAAAGTGGACTGTATATATCCTACTCTGTCAATAATTACATTAAATAAAAATATATTAAACATTCTAATTAAAAGATATTTTCAGAATGGATTGAAAAATTACAACACCACTATATGTTGTCTACAAGTGACAAACAGATTCAAAGACAAATTGATTGAAAGTAAATGACAGAAAATGTTATATCATGCAAACATTAAAAATGTAGAGCCAAAGTGGTAATATATTCTTAAGTAAAAAAAAATTGACTTTAAGACTAAAATATTTCATGAGAGAATAAAATTTCATCAAGAAAATATAAAAATTATGAAGCTATATGTACCTAAAAACACAAAGACCTACAATACTTGATGCAAAACCTGACAGTATTGAAAGGAACAATAATAGAGTGAAAGATTTCAGTATTCCACTTCCTATTATGTTTAGAATAACTAGACAGACGTTTAACAGGGAGATAGAAAACTTGAAAATTCTATAAATCAATTAGACATAACAGCGATCAATAGAACATTCTGCCCAACAACACAATATTCATTGTTTTTAAGTGCACATGGAACATTCTCCAGGATAACCCATATGCTTAGTCATGAAACAAACTTTAATAAGTTTTAATTAATGGAAATAATACAAAGCATTTTCTCTGACCACATTGGAATGAAACTAGAAATCAATAGCAGGAAAACTTTTGGAGGCCTCACAAATAAGTAGAAATTAAATATACATTTATAAATAATGAATTGATCAAAGAAGGAACCCATAGGAAATCAGAAAATACTTTGAGATAAAGAAAATGAAGACAGCACATATCAAAATTCATGGGTTGCAGCTAAGGGAAATTTATAGCTGTGAATGCCTATATTATGAAAGAAAAATGATCTTAAACCAATAGATTAACCATTCACTTTAAAAGACTGGAAATAGAGAGCAAGTTAAATCTAAGCAAGAATAAGAAAGAAACTAATAAAGATTAGAGTGTTAATTAATGGAAAAGAGAAGAGAAAAATAATAGACAAAAATAATGAACTAAAAGCTGGTTCTTTGAGAACATTAACAAAATTTTTAAAACTTTAACAAGTTTGCTGATGAAAATAAGGGAGAAGAATCATCTTAATGAAGACATGAATGAAAGAAGTGACATTACCTTTGAACTTAGAGAAATAAAAAAGATTATGAATGAATATTGTGAACTATAGTATCCCAACAAATTAGATTCTTAAACGAAATGAAAAAAATCCTAGAAAGACACAAGCTACTGAAATTGTTTCAAGAATATATAGAAAAGTCTGAATAGATCTATAAGAAGTCAATGGATTGACTTTGTAAGAACAATTTCACTCAAAGAAGTGCAGGATGAGATAGGTTTACTGGGAATATTCTATTAAATAGTTAAAGAAGATTAATTGACACTAATCCTTCACAATTTTTTCTGAAAAAGTGTAGATGATGAGGGACTACTTCAAGTCTCAAGCCATGAGGCCTCCATAACCCTGAAAACAAAAAAATACAAAGATATCACAAAAGAACTATAGACCAATATCCCTTATGAATATAGATAGAAAAATTCTCAACAAAATGCTAGCAAACACAACCCAACAAAATATGAAAGGAATGTACTCCATTACCAAGTTAGATTTATGCAGGAATGCAAGCTTTGTTCAACATAGGAAAACCAGTGAACATAATAAACCATACTGTTAGAAAAAAGGATAAAAACACATGATCATTTCAAGAAATGCAGATAAAGCATTTGACAAAATTCAACATACTTTCATGATAAAAGACACTCAACAAACTACAAATTGAAAGGAAGTACTTCAATCTGATAAAGGATGCTTATGAAAAACCCATGGCTAACATAATACTTATTTTGAAAGTCTACTTTCCCCTTAAGATCAAGAACAAGGACATGATATTCAATCTAGCAACTTCTATTCAGCATTGTACTGAAGAGTCTAGCCAGGGCAATTAGACAAGGGAAAAAGTAAAAATTCATCCAAATTACAAAGGAAGAAATGAAACCATCTCTATTTGTAGACTGGATGATCTTGTATATAGAAAATCCTAAGGAATCCACAAGAACACTATTAGATTTAATAACCAAGTTCAGTAAGATTGCAGGATACAAGATCAATATAAAAAATTAGTTGTATTTATATATACTAGCAATGAAGACTTCAAAAATTAATCTAAGGAAACAATTCCATTTAAATTAGATTCAAAAAGAATAAAACACTTTGGAATAAATTTAATGAAAAGTATAAGACTTGTACATTGAAAACTACAAAATAATGTTGAAAGAAATTAAAGAAAATTTAAATAACTGGAAATACATCCACTTATGAATAAATTTAACAAAAGAAGTATATAACTTATACATTCAAAACTACAAAATATTGTTGAAAGAAATTAAAGAAGACATAATAAGTGGAAATACATCCTATACTTATAGATTAGAAGAGCTAAAAATGACAATGATACTAAAATTGATCTATAGATTCAATGTAATCAAGATCAATACCTTGGTTAGAATTTTTTTTTCCAGAAATTGACAGGTGAAACCTAAATTCATATGGAAGAGATAGGTCCACAGAATAGTCAAAATAGTCTTGAAAGAGAAGCACAGATTTGGAGGATTTGCCGTATTGATAACAGAACTTATTGCAAAGTTACAGTAATGAAGAATATGTGGTAGTCCATAACTGCAGACACATAGATCAATGGAATGAAAGTGAAAATCCAGACATAAACCTACACTTTTATTGTTATTTGTTTTTTGACAAGGAATTCAAGAAAATTCAAGGGGGGGAATGAATCGTTATTTCAGGAAATAGCGCTGGTACAACAGCATAGCCACATGCAAGTAAATAAAGTTGGGCCCTCATTAACAGCATATACAAAAATTAATTCAAACTGCATCAAAAATCTAAATGTAAGTAAAATTGTAAAATTTTTAGAACAAAAGATTGGTTTAAATATTCATAAACTTGCACTAGGCAATGGTTTCTTAAGATATGACATCAAAGCACAAGAGACCCAAGAAAAAGAAATATGTTTTATTTCATAAAATTAAAAATATCTGTGCTTCAAAGGATATTATCAAGAGCATGAAAAGATAACCCATGTATTGTGAGAAAATATTTGCACATCATATATCTGATAAGGGTCTAGAACCCAGGATGCATAAAGAAATCACAAATCAATAATGAAGAGAAAACCTAATTAAAAATGTGCAAAGGATTTGAATAATTTTTCTCGAGAAGATATATAAATGGCCAATAAGCACCAAAAAATTCTCTCATATCATTAATTATTAGGGAAATGCACATCAAAACCAAAATGAGATACCACTAGAATGGATGGCCATAATAAAAAAGACAGACAAAAATAAGTGTTGAAGAGAGTGAGAAAAAATTAGAAGTCTAGTATATTTCTGGTGGAAAGCTACTTTGGATAACAGTTTGGCAGTTCCTAAAATAGTTTAATATGGAGTTATCATTTGACCCAACCATTCCATGCCTTAGGTACAAACCCAAAAGAATTGAAAGCATATGTCCACATAAAAATGCGTATCCAAATGGTCATAGAAGCATTATTCATGATAGCCAAAAGGTGGACACAACCCAAAGGTCCATTGACAAATGAATGAACAAATTGTGGCATATCTATGCAGTGGAATATTATTCAGTTATTAAAAAGGAACAAAATACTGATTCATGCTATACCATGAATGAAATTTGAAAACATTATGCTAAGTGGAAGAAGCCAGATATTAAAGGCCATTTATTGTATGATTACATTTATATGAAATATCCACTGTAGGCAAACCCCTAGAGGCAAAAAAGTATTTGACTAGTTGCCAAAAAGTAGATTAAGTCTGTATGGAGGGTTGAATGGGGAGTGACAGCTCATAGGTTACAGGGTTTCTTTTGGGGGTGATGAAAATGTTCTTGAATTATATAGTGGTGATGGTTTTAAAACTTTATGATTATATTAAAAACCACTGAATTTATACTTTTTAAGATGGTGAATTTTATGCTATGTGAGTTAAAGACAAGGAAACAAAAAACTAATCAAGCATAACCTGAGAATATAAAGGTAATATTAACAATAAAATTCCTTCCAATTACATAAATGTAACATTATATATAATTGTATATATGTATGTATATAAAAATCCACTGTTATTAGAAAGAATGCTAAGGTATTGAGGGAACATACAGAGTTAACAAAATATTAAGGAGACAGATATCCAGAAGATGGCGGAAGAATAAGGAGCTTTAAGAGTTAGCACATCCTACATGGCAGTTAGTAATCACTCACGGCTATCTAAAGCACCTGTTTGGGGGGGTCCAGGAGATAAGAAGAGGATCGTGCAACTCCTTGAAAGAATGGAAGGAGGAGACTGAACATCTGCAGTGAAGATTCATGAGTAGACCACTTCATACCATGGAGGCTGGTGCCCATCCTCCACTGGTGGCACAAGTGGATCAGGAGCTATTCCATAGCTGGAATTGGAAGCTCTATTTCCCAAAAATGAAGAGAAAGAGACAGTCGGGCACTGACTTCAGGTAATGATTAGTAAATTCAGCTGCCTAAAGTAAAAAATTTATTTTTTTTTTTCCTAAGAAAAGCTAAAATTTGAACCTGTTCAAGTCAGAAAGAGGACAGTACACACCATTTTAGCTCTGCCCCTGGCATGAGGGGAATCAGGGCTGACTGAAAAATCATAAAGATGGTAGGGATGGGCTTCTTTCCACTCAGATTGGATTGCAGCACTAGCCTAGGGGCCAGTCCCACCTCCGGCAGGGAGGAAGGTGGGTGGACCAGTACCAGCTTCTCCAGGCAACTGCAGGTGCTTTGGCTGGCACAGACTGGACAGTCAGACATCTGGGGTTCCATCCCTGCCCCCTAATAGGATAGGAGGGGAGCTGCGTTTCCTCTGGCGCTCTGTACAACTGAAGGAGCTATAAGCCTGCACAGACTGGCTTCTTGAGCACCTTGGATTCCATCTCGCATCCCCGAATAGGATAGTCAGGGGCAGGTGTTTCTTCAGTCTCTCTGAGCAAGTGCAGGTGCTTTCAGCCCACACAGACTGGAAACTCTGACTCCTGTAGCTCCATCCCTACCCCCCAGGATAGAAGAGGGCTGGTGTTCCCTCAGTCTCTCTGGGGAACTGAATTCCAAAAATAAATATTGGATTATGTTTGTGAACTGGTCTGCTCCTCTGGGCATAATAGATTGGATTGGATTCAAAAGTTTCACTTTTACTTGATTAAATAATGATTAAGGCTTTGATTGGGCCATATCAGTAGGACATTGAGTCCCCACCTCCTTGGTAGGCAGGGACTCACAGAGCAAAGGACATAGCAGAAGAGAAAGTTGGAGTTTTGAGTTGAAGCTCCAGGAAGTAAATACACAAAGAAGCAGACACGTTAGGAAAGAGAGAAGGATCCATTACACATGGTAGAATCCCCGGGAAGAAGAGTCATTTGCCTGACAGTTTACAGCTGGCCTTGTGGAGAGAACAGAACAGCTGAGCCCACGGAGAAATCAGTCCTAGGAGAGAGACAAGACTTGTCCCAACCTGTGGCTGATATTGGAAGAAGCTGGGACCATGGAGCCTTGGGAAGAGGAGGAAGACTGAAACCTCACAAACTTTGCCCACCATCTTGCATCAACACATGGCAACAGAATCTGGATGAGAAAGCATCTTTTATGGTACCTTGAGTTGGACTCTTTAGGGTCTTGTGACTGTAAGCTTCTACCCCAAATAAATACCCTTTATAAAAACTGATTTTTTGTATTTTGCATCAGCACCCCTTTGGCTGACTAATACATGAAGACACCAACAAAAAATTATAATCCATACCTAGAAACAGTAAGATATGGCCCAGTCAATGGAACAAGATAAACCTCCAGATGACATAATGGAGTTGAGACATCTAATCATAGATGTTCAAACAAATCTCCCTAATGAATTCAATGAGATGACTAAAGAGGTTAAAATATTAAGAAGACACTGGGTGAGCAAAAGAAAAATTTGAAAGCATACTTAGAAAAATAGCAGATCTTATGAAAAAGAAAGGCACAATAAATGAAATTAAAAATACACTGGAGGCACATAACACCAGATTTGAGCATTCAGAAGAAAGGAACAGTGAGCTTGAAAACTTGACCTCTGAAAATGAGCATACTAAAGAACAGATAAAGAAAAGAATGGAAAAAATTGAATAGGGTGTAAGGGAACTAAATGAAGGTTGTATATATGCAAACACATGTGTCATAGTTTTCCCAGAAGGAGAACAGAATGGAAAAGAATTAGAAGGAATATTTGAAGAAATAATGGTAGAAAATTTCCCAAGCCTATTGAAGGACATAGATATCTATGTCCAAGAAGCACAATGTACTCCCAACCAAATAAATTTTGAATAGACCTTCTCTGAGACACTTAATAAACAGAATGCCAAATGTCAAAGACAAATAGAGAATTCTGAGAGCAGCAAGAGAAAAGTGATGCCTCACATACAAGGGATACCCCATAAAATTAAGTGTTGATTTCTCATCAGAATCCATGGAGGCAAGAAGGCCGTGATATGATATATTTAAGATACTGCAAGAGAAAAAATGTCAGCCAAGAATTTTATATCTGGCAAGATTGTCTTTCAAAAATGAGGGTGAGTTTAGGATATTCACAGATAAACAGAAATAAAGTTTGTAACCAAGAGACCAGCTTTGCAGGAAATACAAGAGGGAGTACTTCAGCCTGAAAAGAAAAGACAGGAGAGAGGGACTTGGAAGAAGTGTAGAAATGAAGATTATATCAGTAAAAGTAACTAAAAGTGTAAAAACAATGGTTAAAATAAAATATGACAGAAAAAACCTTAAGGTCAAACTGAGTGAAGATCTACCTTCATAGTAGTAACATTGAACATTAATGGATAAAACTCCCCAATCCAAAGACAAAGACTGGTGGAATGGATAAGAAAATAAGAGCCATCTATGTGCTGAATACAAGAAACTCATTTTAGACCCAAGGATACCAGTATATTGAAAGTGAAAGGCTGGACAAAGATATTTCATACATGCAGTAATAAAAATTTAAATAAAGCTGGAGAAACTATATTTAAATTGTATGAAATAGACGTTAAAAGCAAAACTGTTATTAGAGGTAAGGAAGGGCATTGTATATTTATAAAAGGGGCAATTCTCCAGGAAGAAGTAACAATCATAAATGTATATGTACCTAGCCAGGGTACTCCAAATTACATGAAAAACACACTGGCAAAACGGAAGGGACAAATAGATGTCTCTTCAATAATATTTGGAGACTTCAAACCACCATTCTCAGCATTGAATACAACATCTGGGCAGAGGATCAATAAAGAAAAACAGGTCTTGGAAACTATGACAAATGAACTTAACCTGATAGACATATACAGAACATTGCACCCCCAAACAGCAGGATATACATTCTTTTCAAGTGCTTATGGATCTTTCTGTAGGATACACCATATGTTGGGTCACAAAACAGATCTCAATAAATTTTAAAAAATGAAATTAATCAAAGCACTTTTCCTGATAATAATGGAATTAAGCTGGAAATCAACAACAGGTGGGAAAAGGGAAAATTAACACATATATGGAGATTAAAAAACTTATTATTAAATAATCAGTGGGTCAAGGAAGAAGTTGTGAAAGAAATCAATAAATATCTCAAGACAAATGAAATTGAGAACACAATATATCAGACCATATGGGATGCAGTGAAGGCAGTGCTGAAAGGGAAATTTTTAGCTCTCAATACTTACATTAAAAAAAGAAAAAAGATCTAATATCAATCACCTGACTGCAGAGCTGGAGGAACTAGAAAAAGAAGAGCAAACTATTCCCAAACAAGCAGAAGGAATGAAATAACAAAGATCACAACAGAAATAAATGAAATTGAGAAAAAAATAACTGGTAGCATCAACAAAATCAAAAGTTGGTTCTTCAAGAAGAATAACAAAATCACCAAGACCTTAGCTAGACAGACAAAGTAAAAAAGGGAGAAGGTGAAAAGAAATAAAATTAAAAACTAAAACTGGAAAATTACTACTGATCCCAGAGAAATGAAAGAGATCATAAGAGGACACTATGCCAGCAAGCTGAACAATGTGGATGAAATGGAAAAATTCCTAGGAACATGCAAACGACCTACATTGACACTAGAAAATAAAGAAAACCTCAACAAACCAATCACAAGTAAATAGATTGAAACAGTCATCAAACAACTCCCCAAAATGAAAAGCCCAGGACCGATGGTTTCACAGGTGAGTTCTACCAAGCCTTCAAAGAAGATTTAATACCAATCTGACTAAAACTCTTCCAAAAAATTGAGCAAGAAGGAATGCTACCAAACTCATTCTATGGAGCCAATATCACCCTAATACCAAAGACAGATAAAGATATTATGAAAAAAGAAAATTAAAGAACCATTCTCATAATGAATATTGATGCAAAAATCCTCAACAAAATACTTGCTAATCAAATCCAACAACACATTTAAAGAATTACACATCATGATCAAAAGGGTTTTATACCAGGCTTGCAAGGGAGGTTCACACAAGAAAATCAAACAGCACAATTGGCTACATTAATAAATCAAAGAAAAACCACAAATTCCAGTTGATTGATGCATGAAAGGCATTTGACAAATACAGCACCCTTTCTAGATAAAAGTATTACAAAAAATAGAAATTGAAGGAAACTTTCTTAACATGACAAAGGCCATATATGAAAAACCCACAGCTACTCAATGGAGAAAGATTGAAAGTTTTCCCGTTAAGATTGGGAACAAGATATGGATGCCCATAGTTACTACCATTGTTCAATGTTGTGCTAGAGGTTCTAGCTAGAACAATCAGGCAAGAAAAAGAAATAAAAGGCATCCATATCAGAAAGGAAGGAGTAAAACTTTTATTCTTTGCAGGTGATATTGTCCTATACCTTGAAAGTCCCAAAAAATCTACAACAAAGCTGCTAGATCTAATAAACAATTTCAGCAGAGTGTCAGGGCACAAGATTAATATGCAAAAATTGGTGGCGTTTCTATATACTGTAATGTACAATCTGAGGAGGAATTCAAGAAAAAAAATTACAGTAGTGACAAAAAGAATCAAATATTTAGGAATAAACTTAACCAAGAATGTAAATCACTTTTATTCAGGAAACTGCAATGCATTGCTAAAAGAAATTTAGAAAGATCTAAATAAATGGAAGAAAATTCCATGTTGATGGATTGGAAGATTAAATATTGTTAAGATGTCAATTCTTCCCAAACTGATATATAGATCTAATGAAATTCCAATAAATGTCCCACTAGCATTTTTTAACGAAATGGAAAACACAATTGTGAAATTTATTTGGATATGTATGGAACCCTAAATACCCAGAGACATCTTTTTAAAAAAAGAGAGCAAATTTGAAGGACTCTCACTTTGGGACTTTAAAACACATTGCCTAGCTACAGCAGTAAAAACTGCATGGTACTGGCAAAAGGATAGACACAAAGACAAATGAAACTGAACTGATGGTTCAGAAACAGACCCTTACATCTACGGTCTATTGATTTTTGATAAGGCTGTCAAACCCACTCAGCTGGGGCAGAACAGTCTATTCAAAAAATGGTCCTAAGAGAACTGGATATCCATAGCCAAAAGAAAGAAAGATGACCCCTATATCACACCTTATACAAAATTGACTCAAATTGGCTCAAAGACCGAACTATAAAATCTACAACCATTAAGCTCCTAGGACAAAATGTAGGGAAATATCTTCAAGATCTGGTGGTAGGTGGTGGATTATTAAATCTTACACTGAAAGCACAAGCAGTAGAAGAAAATAAGGATAAATGGGACCTCCTCAAACGTAAACACTTTTGTGATTCAAAGTATTTCATCAAGAAAGTGAAAAGACAGCCCACTCAATGGAAGAAAATATTTAGAAATCACATATCAGATAAGTGTTTGATTTCCATTCTATATAGAGATCCTACAACTCAAAAATAAAGAGCAGGCAATCCAATTAAAAAATGGACAAAATACTTAAATAGACATTTCTCCAAAGAGGAAATACAAATGGCCAGAAAACACATGAAAAAATGTTCAATATCACTAGCTATTAGGGAAACGCAAGTCAAAATGACAATGAGATATCACACCCCATAGAATAGCCATTATTTAAAAAAACTAAAACAGAAAACAATAAGTGCTGGAAAAGATGTGGAGAAATAGAAATACTCCTTCACTGTTGGTGGGAATGTAGAACAGTGCAGCCTTTGTGGAAGACAGTTTGGTGGTTCCTCAGGAAGCTAAATATAGAACTGCCATATGATCTAGCAATTCCTTTACTAGGAATATATCCAGAAATAATGAAAACTGACACAGACATTTGCACACTGATGTTCTTAGAAGCGTTATTCACAATTGCCAAAAGAAAGAAACAACCCAAGTGTCCATCAGCTGATGAATGGGTAAACAAAATGTGGTATATACATACAATGGAGTACTATACTGCTATGAGAAGAAATGATATTGGGACACATATGATAACATGGATGGACCTTGAGGATATTATGTTAAGTGAAATAAGCCAGACACAAAGGGATAATAATGTATGGTCTCACTAATATGAACTAAATATGAAGAATAAACACATGGAGTTAAAACCTAGAGAAATTGTTATTAGGATATAAGTGGAGGGCTGAGAAGGTGTACTGATGCTTAATTTATGTAGAAGTTTTAATTAACTTCAGTGTAAAAGTGTGGAAATGGATAGAATTGATGGTAACCCATTTTAGTGAGTAGAATTAAGTGAGCTGCTTTATAAATGGGATCGTTGCTGAAAAGGGTAGTCTGGGGACATTAATATCAATTGAAAGAAACCAGAGAATAATCTAGGGACTGAATAACATAGTAAACCCAGAGGTAGATGAAAATTGTGGTTAATACTACAAATACAAGAATGTCCTATGAATTAGAACAAATGTTCATCACTACTGCAAGGTGGTAAGAGTGTGGAGAAGCATGCAAAAAGTACAATTAATGTAACCTATGGACTATAATTAACAGCAATACTGTAATATTCTTGCATCAATGCCAAAGATGTACTGTGTTAACAATAGGGAGGTATGGAAAAAAATATACCAAACATACACTACAGACCATATTTAGAGGTAATAGTCTAATGACATTATGTCATAATTTGTAAATAATATTCCACAACAATGTAGTGTGTTGGTAGAGCGGTATTGTGTGAAAATTCCACACATGTGCATGATAGTTTTGTATGTTCCCAACCTCTCTAATTAAAATATATTTTAAAAATATTAAGGAGGGATGCAGAGGAAATTTACAAATCAACACTGTGTAAGAGATCTGTGATTCTAAATAATATCTGCTGATGATTATTTTTAACACCTTTGACCAATCTGCAGAATTAGAATTATAAACTTTTCTCCTAGGAAAATTCTTTCTACCTAATTTCCAGAACACTGTACCCTTGGGTTTTCCTCCTACATTCTCATTCTCCTTTGCTGCTCCCTACTCATCTAAAACTCTTAACTGCTGGGCTATCACTGGCTCTATTCTTACATTTCTTCTTTTCTCTTTCCATGCTCATTCCCTTGGTAATATCATCCAACCTCATGGCTTAGAATTCCATCAACAATAATGGCCCAAATTATTATCTCTAGCCCTGACCTTGCTTCTCATCTCCAGGTTCATATAGCCAACTATTTACTTGATGCCTCCAGTTTGTCATGTAATAGATACCTCAAACTAATATGCCACCCCAACAGACTCATAGATAAACCTGCTCTTCCCACAGATATTCCAAAACAGAAATAGCTGTTCTTTTCTTCCAGGTGGTCAGTTACAAAATGTTGAGTTTTATCTTTGACTCTCTCTTTCTTTCTCCTTTCACCACCAATAAACCAGCAAATCACATAGCTCTTATCTTTGAAATATAGCCAGAATTGATGACTTCTTGAGGCCTCCACTACTACCATCCTGGGTTAAGCCATCATTGTCTTCCACATTAATTATTAGCTTCCTTTAAGTCTGTTCTAAATGCAGTAGCCAGAGGACTCTCAAATATTTTAGATATATTATGTGACTTCAGTGTCTTCCCCCTTTCACTCAAAGTAAAGCTGAAGTCCTTACAATGGCATGCAAGGTGCTACAAGCTTACACCCCATGTTAAATACTTGGCCTCTTCTCCTCCACTTCTAATCTTTGTTTGCGCTGTTCTAGACACCCTGACATCTTTGGTTCTTGAGGTTCTGAAATAGACTAGGAAGGAATTTTCATTTGATGTTCCATTTGCCTGGATTGCTCTTCCCTTAGATATTTTTATAGCATACTCAGTCAGTTTTATAAAGTCTTTTCTCAAATGTCACTTTCTCCATGATACTCTGCTTGGTTTCCCTAGCGTGCAACCCCTCCAATACTCCTTACCTTGCTAGCACCCTTCCCACTGTAGAATGTGTTGAATAATTGACTGGAATGAGCTATATCTGACTGCAAAAATAAAGCAGCTACTATGAATATTTATAAAAAATGAGGTCATCAATATATAAATCAAATCATTATAGGTTCAGGCCTTACCAATCACCATCCTTCTTCCAGTGTTCTGATTGGTGAGTATCCTTGAATCATGAGCCTGACAGGATAGGACTAACAGGTTATAATTAGGATCCAAAAACTTCCATAGTAGAAATGTTATATAAATTGTGTCAGAAGATGGGACTTAGACATGGAAGTCTTAGTGAGGGTTCTTAAGTATTGTGGGTCATATGGATCATAAATACATCGTATACTTTAAAGTACCAGATTGCAGGATTGACTGAAAAAAATCATAATGGGGAAAGAGCAGAGACAAAAAAAAATATATGGTAGCAAAATCATTTCCAATAGTAAGACCTAAAGAGCCTCTACACAGAAGAGGTCAGACATAGACCAACATATGGTCCATTGATTTACACCAGAGATACTCAGGCAATTCAATATGGAATGGATAATCTTTTCAACAAATTAAATAAGTAACTATGTGTATGGGGAAAATAAAAAGTGAAGCTCAACATCCCCCCAGAATAGAAAACTTAACACAAATGGGGCATAGAGCTACATGTAAGAGCTAAAAGCACAACATTTCTAGAAGAAAATGTAGACGGGGAATGTAATGACCTTGGATTTGGCAGTTTCTCTAAAAATAACCAAAAAATATAAAATAAATAGAACAATAAATAAATTGGACTTCATCAAAATTTTAAAATTTGGCTTATCAAAATACGTTGTTAAAAAAAAAGATAAGCCACATACTGGGTGAAAATAATTTTAAAAATTATAACCAATAAAGGACTTGAATCAACACAATAAGAAGACAAGCAACCTAATTTTTAAAAAGGGAGCAAAAGGTTTGAAGAGATGCTTCATTAAAGAAGATATATAGATGGCAAATAGCCTCATGAAAAGATGATCAGCCTAATTAGTCATTATGGAAATGCAAATTAAAACAGCAACACGATACTATTGCACACCTATTAGAATGGCTAACATAAAAAAATAAATAGTGAATACCTTAAAATACCAAGTCGTGACAAGGATGTGGAGCAATTAGAACTCAAACAAATGGCTAGTAGTGAAATGTAAAATTGGGCAGTCCCTTTTTGATACAGTTAGGCAGTTTCTTATGAATTCAAACATGTATTTACAATGTTTAAAATTACCTACTCCTAGGTATTTATTCAAGTGTAATGAAAACTTTTTTTCACACAAAAAATGCGCATGACTGTTTACAAGTTTTATTAGTCATAGCCAAAATCTGAAAACAACCCAAATGACTCTTAAGTGTGGAACAGATAAACTAAAGGGTACATCTATAAACTATAATAGTAACTACTAAGCAAAAAAGAAATGAAATATTGATATTTGCAAATGGCATGGGTGAATTTCAAATACTCTGTGCTAAATGAAAGAAGTCATAGTCAAAAGACTACATATTATATGATTCATTTTATATGATATTCTGAAAAAGGATAAATTCTAGGGACAGAAAACAGATCAATGATTACTAGAGGAAGGGGTGAATTAAAGGAAACAACCAGGTATACTTTTGGGGTGATGTAAATATTGTATATGTAGACTGTGGTAGTGGTTAAAAAACTGTAAATGTTTGTCAAGACTTAGAACAGTACACAAAAAAGAGCTGATTTTACAGTATGTAAATCATATTAATTTTAGCAAAGGAAAAAACAGCACACATATCTTTATTAAAAGAAATGAATTATTTAAAATTTAGTTTAAAACAATGACTGTAGAAGTATAAATATAATGTTTATAATGAGATTTGTAAAAAAAAAATAGACAAAACAAAAAACAAGCAGTAAGGCCAGTGTGCAGTATTAATGCATTGAAAGAAACACTTAGAAATTTAAAGTGTTTTCCCAATTAGTCATTGGCCTGGGTCTATGCCAATCTTAGTTTTTAGTATTGTGAATTATCATTTTTTTCTATATTCATAAGTATTTGTACACAAAGTTGGGAATAAGAATGCAAGTCAGATGTTATGTTAAACTGCAAAAGTTTCAAGTGCAAAGTAGCAGTAAGTTCTGTAAATACAGCTTATCAGTATTAATTGCTACAGAATCAAATGCTGTGGCAGTCATTTGAGTCATGACTTGACTTTCTCCTTAAAATGTTTAGGAACCTAACAAATTCACAATCACCATCTATAAAAAAACCCTATACAATCATAGTCATCCTTGGGTGATGTTCATATACTCGCTTTTACTTTCCCCTACCCTGAATATATTTTCAGAGTGAGTGATCAATAAATGTTGGTGGAATGAATAAATGCATACTACAAAAATATGAAAGCACATTCTTGACTTCAAATTATTGAGTGTCCACTCTGTGATCATCTGATCAGATGAATGACTGGGTTAAATGTCAATACTCATCTTTCTCATATATACAACTCTATCAAACCATACCTTATATTTTCTGCATCCACTCTGGTCAATGGCCAAAAACTTAAGATCTTTCCCCTACCTGAAAATGAGACTTAGCTATTTTCTGTTCTTTCTCTACCTGGTAGCTAGCTAGGACTATTTACCCATCCAATGGCAGTTCTAAGGCTCTAGTCAATCAAAGGCAATTTGTTATTTTCCATTTATTCTGGTACTGATAGGTGAGTTAGGGACCAAACTTTATTCAATTCACAGTGGTTAGCACTGTCCTCAAAACTATGACACAAAATGAAACAAATTTTTAAGCAGAAAGAATTAAAAGGACTTGCCTAGATCAAAAGGCATGAGCAGAGTTTGCTAATCTATCTTTTAACAGTAAAGCCTAATATTTAAGTATTTATTATTTTCTTTTTCTAATTAATAAATCAAAATGCTGTTTCACAATTTGCTATTAATGTCATTTATTTGATCAAGGGTCAAAACCTAAGAATCGATGAGTGCAGAATATATTGAATCCTAGTATATCTGTTCCCTATCCTGAGGTTCTGAACAGAACACAGGCCCTATAGTGGGTAGCATCATGCAGGGGTTTCTATTACATTTTCCAATAAACACAAACTTCTAGTTTCAGTGAAAACTCATCTTAAAACAGAAAGATGTGAATGCTACAGATAATTTATTATGTTCCATTTTATTTTGTAATATTATTAAGTTATCATTGGTATACTATAAACTACATATATATGTTCTATTGTACAATATGATGAATTTTCACACACACACATCCATGAAACTATGATCACAAAGAAAATAATGAGCATATCCATCAAATCCAAATTTTTCTTTGTGCTCCTTGTAACTCATCCCACCAGTTCTTCCTCATCCCTATCATGGACCAAAGGGAGCTACTGATTTGCTTTCTGTGACTGTAGAAGAGTTTGACTTTTCTAGAACTATATATGATTTTCTAGAATCATAGATTATGTGCTTCTTATTGTCTGGCTTCTTTCACTTGGCATACCTACTATATTCATCCATGTTGCCACATGGATGAATACTTCATTACTTTTTATTCCTGTGTAGTATTTCTTTGTAGTATTAAAATTCCACACCTTGAAATTTCATTATCTAATCTCTTATTGAAAGGATATTGTTTAGAATTATACTGAATAAATAAATTTGGGAGATATCTTAGCAATTTACATCTTATGAATATTGAATTTCCCAGTTCTTGAAAATGGTGCATTTTTCCATTATTTAGGTATTTTAACTTCTCTTAGCAAAATTTTATAATTTTGAATGAATGTATCTTGCAATTATTTTGTTAATTTTTTAATTAAATATTTTATGATTTTGATACTATTTTAAAAGGTAATTTTACTTTCCTTTTTGTTTTTCAATTTATTTAATTTTCTAATTTTAATCCCCACCTGATTGTATACAGATATACAATTGGTTTGGGTACATTGATCTTATATACTGTGACCTGGCTAAGTTACTACTTTCAGTATTTTCCTTTGTGGATTTCTTACAGTTATTTATGTACACAGCCATAATCTGCCTCTTATTTATTTCCTTGACTATTGCACTAAGAACCTTGATTAGATTGGTTATTAGAAGTAGTAAGGGTAAGCATTGTTGCCTTGTTCCTCATATTAGGAAAAAAGTGTTACGTTTTTACCATTAAAATAGTGTTTACTTAGACACCTTTCATCTGGCTGTGGAATCCTCCAATGTTAAATGAACATTACATTTCTGGATTACCCCTCCCCCACTTGATCATATGCACTGCTCATTTTATATATTGGTGGACTGAATTTACTAATATTGTGCTAATGTATTTTGAGTCTATATTCATGAGGGTCATTGGTCTGTAGTTTTTTAATAATATCTTTGTCAGAATTTGGTATTCAAATACAGTACTGCAAAGCCTCATAAAGTAAGTTGAAAATGGTTTCTCTTCCTCTCTTTTCTTAAAGAGTTTGTGTAAAATAGGTATCATTTATCCTGTAAATGTCTGATAGTGTTCTCTGGTAAAGGCCTATGGACTTGTTGTTTTCTTTGTGAGTAACTTTTAATGAAAATGCAATTTCTATAACAGGAAGAAATCTATTTACATTTTCTATTACTTCTGGTATCAGTTTTGGTAAATTTGCCTTTTAAAGATTTTTAATTTAAACTAACTATGGAACTTATTGGCAAAGTATTTCAAAATATTTTCTCGTTGCCTTTTATACATGTTGCTAAGAAATGTAGTAATGTTCCCTTTTTCATTGTTGGTGTTGTCAATTTGTGTCCTACTGATCTTTAAAAAAAATACCAACTTTTGGTTTCATTGGTTTCACTATTATTTATCCATTTTCTATTTTCTTGACTTATGTTCTTTATTATTTCCTTCTTTTTACTTATATATCTTCTTTTTCTAGCTTCATAACATGGAAAATTAAACCACTGAATTTAATTCTTTCATCTTTGCTTATATAAACATTGAAGCTATGAATATCACTCCAAATACTCTATTAGGTGTGTCCTAAAATTTTGATATGTGTGCTTTCATTAGCATTTAGCTAAAATATTTTCTAATTTCCTTTATAATTTCTCATTTGACTAATGCATTATTGAAAAAAATGTATTATTTAATTTTCAGATATTTGAAATTATTCAGATATAATTTTGTTATTGACTTCTAATTTAGTTTGTTTTGTTCAGAGAATATGTTTGACAAAAGCAACTATAATCACACATTTGTCTATTATCCTTTCAGTTCTGTCAAATTGTGTTTTACATATTTTGAATCCCTATTATTAGGCCAATGTACACTTAAACCTCATATCTTCTTGTTGAAATTATCCTTATATTTTATGAACTTTTTCTTATCTTTAGTAATATTCCTTGTTCTAATGTATACCTTGTCTGATATTAATATAATTACTGCAGATTTCTTATAATTAGAGTTTTTATAGAATATCTTTTCCTACTCTTTTGCTGTTACCCTATTTCATTATATTTGAATTGTGTTTCTTGTTGACAGCAAATAATCTCAGCATTTTAATTGTTATAATTTATATGTAATGTAACTTTTTATGTCTGAGGTAAGTCTACCAGCTTGTTATTTGGTTTCTGTTTTTCTTACCTCTTCTTTAATCCTTCTTTCCTCTTTTCCTGCCTTTTTAGATTAATTGGATTAATTATTCTAATTCCACTATATTCTTTAGTGGATTATAAAGTATAATAATTTCTTTTAAAAATGTGTAGTGCTTGCTTTTGGATTTATCTTTAACATATCAAAGTTTACCTTCAAATAAGAATATACTCTGTCATGTATAATGTAAATAACTTACAAATTTACTTCATTGTGCCCTCTGTCCTTTCCTTTGTGATTGCTTTCATGTATGTTACTTCTATGTATATCACAGATCCAACAACAAATTGTTATCATTCTTGGGTTAAGTATTAAATTATTTCTAAGAAATTTTCATAAGCTACAAAAAGATTTATATTTCTCCACGTAGTTACTATATCCAAAAAAACTTCATTCTTTTGTATTGATCCAAGTTTACATCTGGTGTAATTTCCCTTCAGCCTGAAGAGATCTCTTTGATACTTCTTGTAGTGTAGATCAGCAGCTGGTGACAAATTCTCTCATCCTTTCTTGGTCTGAAAATGTCTATAGTGCAATTTGAATTCTGGTTTCCTTTATACAACATTGTAATGACTACTTAAATCTTCAGCACTTTAAAGGGATTAGTATATTTTTCTTTAACATTGCATTTTATCACATGAAAAGTCTGCATTCACTCTCATCTTTCTCCTTGTACATAATGTGGCCTATTCTCCTTTTACTTACTTTAACCTTATTATGTTTTTTAAAGTTGGTTTCCAGCAATTTGATAATATTTTTTTCTCCTGGTTAGGAGGATCAGTTTCATTACTCTTCTTATACCTAGCAATTTTTTATGGGAGACAGGGCATTGGAAATGTTACATTTTTGATCGTGTGCATTTTGTTGTCTTTGTTCTTGCATGTATTTAATTTACATTTTGACCAACTTGATATATTTTAGGCTTGTTGTTAAGCATTTAAATGTCTGGTTCAATATAGACTATAATATAGGGTTACTTTAGCTTTACTTCTAAAGCACGGAACTTTTTGTGTCTCTCTTAAGTTTTCCAAGTCTTCAGCAAGATATCTCCTCTCTGGCAGAATGGAACTCGAACATCTTTCAGTTTTCTAGTTGTTTACTGTGACAGAGCTAGTCTGCTACCCATTACTTTATCATAGTCAGCAATGGAAGAGTCACATTTATTTTTCAAAGGTATGTTTACCAGGGATAGAATTTAGGGTGCTATTATTTTTCTTTCATTACTCAAAAAAATCACTCTATTGTCTTCTGGGTTCTTTGAATTTTATTGTTGAGACAGCTATCATTCTTCTTATTGTTTTACTGAGCTTATATTATCTTTCATTATCAAGCTGTTTTTAAAATTTTCTCTTCATTTCTGGTTTACAGAAAATTGACTGTAATATGCCTAGATGAGAATTACATTGTATTTCCATTGTTTGACATTCACTGAGCTTCTTGAATCTTTTCATCAGAATAGAAAATGTGTTATTCCTCCAGTTATTGTTTCTGTCCTATTATTTCCCTTTTCTCATTGAATTTTCAGTTATTATATCTTTATACCATGTCCCACATATATTTTACATTCTATTCCATTTTCTACCCATTGTTTTTTCTCTCTGTACTTCAGTGTGAATGTTTTCTGTATATAAATATTTTTTGTTTACCATTCTTGCATTTTGCTGTGTCCCATCTGCTGTTTATTATCCTTTCTTTTCTTATTTTTAGATACATTAATTTGCAACTCCTGAATGTTCATTTTATTGTTTGAAATTGATTTGAATTCTCTGATGAAATGCTTCATCTTTTAATTCATTGTGCCCATTTATTTCTCCAATTTCTTTAAGATGTTTATCAAGTTATTTTGAAGTCCTTCTCTGCTAACTCAAATATCTGGAATATCTTCATCAATTTTTATCTGTTTAGTTGGGTCAATATTACCTTCTTTTTTTTCATTGCATCCAGACATTTTGATAATAAATTAAATTTAATTGCATACAGACTTTTTGATGATAAATTATAGAGGCCCTAGGTTATCTTATTTTCTGATAAATTAATTATTTTCTGGCAGGTAAATAAAATACAGATGAATCACCTAGTTAAAAGTTTTTAGGATTCCATGGCATATTCCAATTTCAGTTTTGTCTTTATTACTAAGCACAGCTGTTACCATAGTATATGGCTCATTCCTAGCAATGGAATTTCTAGATTCTCATTGAAAATCTTGGATGATCACCAAGATATCGCCACTCTGAGTGATCCTAAACTTCAATGTCTTCACAGAAACCTCATAAATTTCTGCTCAATTTCAGCCTCCTAACAATTTTCTCTGCTGGAGCACCTGATTTAGCAGATTTATAAATAAGCATCACAACAGCTCAGGACAAATCTTCATGCAGATTTTTGGTCTCAACTTCTGTAGGTCTCTCCTCTCCAGTACCCTGTCTGTTGTTTCAGCAGTCTCAAAATTGTTCTCTATTTCTTCAATGACAGCCATCCTCTGTTGGGCTTTATTTCCCTGTGTTGTAGTTTGGAAAAATGTCTTAAGGAAGAAGACCAGAAACTCATCTACGTGCTTCCCTTCTTTCTACAATTTTAATCTTGCATTGGTTGCTATCCAATGCTTGCAAAATTTGTATATGTTATATTCAGTTTTTAAAAGTGTTTAAGGTGAAAGAGTAACTTCAATACCAGCTTCCTCTTCATGGATTAAAATATTGTCCTGATATGCAATATTTAATTTAAAGAATTATTGCCATTTTACTCTACCCAAACATTATAATAATTCACAGCTCCACTAATACTTTATAAAAGTACCATTGACCTATACTCTCACCATAACTAGTATATGTAGCCTCTTCAGATTTTGCTCATCTTCATGGTGAAAATTGTATACATTGCTTTAATTTGCATTTCACTGACTACTGGTGTTACTGTGCAACTTCACATAGGCTTACTTACAATTCACCTTTATTCTGTGATTTTATGTCTATTTTGATACTGTGGTGGTTATATTTTTATCATTAATTTTTAGGCATGGTTTATAAATTAGGGCTGTGTGTCCTTTTATCTGTTAAATATGTTGCAAATATTGTCTCAAGACCCATCATTTTATTTTGACTTCTTTTATGTTATCTTTTATCATCTAGAAATGTTTATATTCTACAAATTATATATGCCTTTTTTATAGTTCAGGATCTACTGTTTTGCCACATAAGACTTCATACCACTTCAACATTCTGCAAATATTTCCCATATGGTTTTCAATCATTTAGATTTTTAATAGAGCTGGAATTTACTTTTCACATAGTATGAAACTTATTTTCTTTTAAATGGTACCTAGGGTTTTTCAACATCTATCTTGAATGCTTATATTTTTATCTTTAGATCATAATTTTACTTATATCATGATTGAACTTCACAGAGATACATAAAATTATGTGTGGGCAACCTTTTCTGTTTATTTTATATATATATGTGTGTATGTATATATGTCTATGCTCATTCCTGTAGTAATTTAATGTTTGAATTGTAGTAGCTTTATAACAGATATTTATCTTTTAATGAGATTATTAATTGTACATGAGTATCTCCAAATTATATTCATTATTCAAATTCTTAACTATTTCACCTACTCAATATAAATTGAGAACTGAAGTATTTGAAAAACTGAACTACAATAGCAAAGTAACATTGCTTAGTTTTCTTTTATAAACCTAGATGTAAAAAATGCAAGAGTAGTAGACTACAACATTTTTTAAAAATCTCTAATGATTCACATTTCCTGTGTCTAATTAAAAAAAATACTCTGTGGACTACCTTTAAGTCATTTTACCCAGTTTCATTAATTCTGGCTACCAAAGTCAATTTAAATTCACATTTGTAAAATGAAAACTCACTATCAGCTTTTTTTCTCTTTTAGAATACTCAATGAGACTGAAAAATAGTCACCTAGATAATTAACAGTAAGTAGGCTTGTCTATTGTAAGTAATCTTAGACAGTAAGTGTTATTTATGTCCCATTTAGAAATAAAGACATTAATCTGAGATCACCAAAAAGATGTTTTTGTTAAATCTAGGAGCAATTCTGATTTCATTAGTTATATATGTAAATATTGCCCAATTTCTTTCATCTCTTTTAACAGCTGCACATAAAGAAAACTAAATGAAAGCCTGTAAGTTTAATCCTCCACAAAGAAGACTGTACTGTAGCCCCTAACGCCTGTGATTTCCAGATTATTTGTATGCCTAAACCTGTAACAACAGCTAGGATAGAACAAGAACACTGATTTAGTCTCAGGAGATTTAAGGTCAAATCCCAAATTTACAGCTTTGATAATCTGGGAAAATTCCTTGATTTCCAGACTGAGCTTTAGTTTCCACATTTGGAAAAGGGTGAAAATAACTATCAACATTGCTTTGATGAGGATTAAAAAATTGATACGTATGGAAACACCTATCACTCTGATTGCATGCTTTTTAAAAATTGACTAGAATTTATATATACAAAAAAGCTTACTAAAATGGCTCATCAACATTTCATTGCCCAGGTAAGCCCTAGTGGCCCATTGTTATGGGAAGGGGCTTCTCACTTTAAGAAGTTTCTTGCTTACTTTGTACTGGTCTCTAACCTAGGCTCTGCACACACCCTCAATCTGCTTTTGGCGGTCAGAAGGTGTCATTTCAGGAGATTTTTTTTTAACTCAAATGTCTTATACCTTTCTTTTGAGAAAAGAGAATATAAACTCTGCTAGGCCCTCCCAGGTCAGATAAAATTTTGTATTATTATCTTTCTCCTTGACAGCTAATGGAATAAAATAGGCCTTTCATTTTGGTAACTGTGGTTACTGTTATATACTGGGGTTTTAAAACATATTTTTACTGTTCATTTGTTGAGATTGAGGGAACTGGTGCTACACTTTTTTTTTTAACAAATCAATTTTATTGATACATATTAATAAAGCATAAATCAACCAAAGTGTACAATCAGTGGTATTCAGTATGAACACATAGTTGTTCATTCATTACCACAATCATTCCCAAAGCATTTTCATTATTCTAGTAATAATAATAACAATATTAAAAAAAAACAACCAAACAGACAAAACTCATCACCTTTCTATCTCTCTATGCTTCCCCTATTATTCATAGAAGCTATTTTGTTTCTTTGTCTCTAGTTTATTTGTATTGATATTTTGTGAAAACAGTCATATACATTATCACCCATATTTGTATTTTACATTAGGTTTCACTATGTTATACAATCCCATGTTACTTTTTTAGGTTTCCTTCTAGTAATATAACGGTCCTTGGCTTTCCCTTTCAAGTACTGTCATACCCCTAAAATAGCTCTGTTAGTCACAAACAGCATGATGTGATCTCATCATTTCCATTCATTTCCAAAGATTTACAAAGAACCTTTTAAGCTATTCTGATTAACTATAAGCCTTCCATTCTCTACCTTCATTCTAGTTTCTGGCGACATATATTCTAATTATTAACTCCAGGGTTTACATAATATATTTAGTTCCTAATAGTGCAATCATACAGTATTTGTTCTTTTGTGTCTGGCTTGTTTCAATCAACATATTGTCCTCCAGGTTCATCCATGGTGTCATATACTTCACTACTTCATTTCTTCTTAACATTGCATAAAATTCCATCATGTATATACACCACAATTTGTTTACCCATTCATCAGTTGATGGACACCTGGGTTGTTTCCAAATTATGGCAATCATGAATAACGCTGCTATGACCATCAGTGTGCAGATGTCTATTCATGTCACTGCCCTCAGTTCTTCTGGGTATATACCTAGCAATGGTATTGCCTGGTCACATGACAAGTCTATATTCAAGTTCCTTAGGAATTGCCAAACAGTCCTCCACAGTGGCTGTATCATTCTACATTTCCACCAACAGTGAATAAGCTTTCCTAATTCTCCACACCTTCTTCAGCATTTACAGATTTCCAACTTTTTAATAGCAGCCAGTCTAATAGGTGTGAAATGAATTCTTGTTGTAGTTTTGATTTGTATTTCCCTAATCACTAGTGATGTTGAACTTTTTTTCATGTGTTTCTTTTCCATTTGTATTTCTCCTTTGGACAATTGTCTTTTTAAGTCTGTTGCTCATTTTTTAATGGAGAGTTTGTCTTGTTATTGTTGAGTTGTATGATCTTTTCAGATATCATGGATATTAAACCCTTGTCAGATAAGTGGTTTCCAAATATTTTCTCCCATTGAGTCGGCTGCCTTTTAACCCTTTTGGCAAAGTCCTTTGAGATTCTAAAGTGCTTGATTTTGAGGAAGTCCCATTTATCTATTTTTTCTTTTGTTGGTTGTGCTTTGTGTGTAAGGTTTAAGAAACTACCACCTACCATAAGATCTTTAATATGTTTTATGATATTTTCTCCTAGGAGTTTTATGGTTGTAGCTTTTATATTTAGGTCCTTGATCCATTTTGAGTTAATTTTGTTTAAGGTATGAGATAGGGGTCCTCTTTCTATCTTTTGAATATGGATATCCAGTCTTCCAGCATCAATGGTTGAATAGACTGTTCTGGTGCAGACAGGAGGGCTTGAAAGCCTTGTCAAAAATCCCTTGACTGTAGATGTGAGGGTCTATTTCTGAGTTCTATATTCAATTGCATTCGTCAATCTGACTGTCTTTATGCCAGTACCATTCTAGTTTTTCTGCTGGAGCTAAATAATATGCTTTAAAGTCAGGAAGTGAGAGTCCTCCAACTTTGCTCTTCTTTTTAAAGATATTTTGGCTTACCCTTCCAAAGAAATTTGATTATTGGCTTTTCAATTTCTGTAAAAAAAAAATGGCTGTTCAGATTTTTGTTAGCATTGCATTGAATCTGTAAATCTATTTTGGTAGAATTGACATCATAAAAATATTTAGTCTTCCAATTCATGAACACGGAATGTCCTTTCAGTCATTTAAGACTTCTTCAGTGTCTTGACATAATGTTTTGTAGTTTCCTGAATACAGGTGCTTTATGGATTTGGTTAAGTTTATTCCTAACTATTTTATTGTTTTAGTTTCCATTATAAATGGAAGTTTGTTTCCTAATTCCCTCCTCAGAGTGCATATCTATAGTGTGTAGAAATGCTATTGATTTTTGCATACTAATCTTATATCCTGCCACTTTGTTGAACTTGTCTATTAATTCTAGTAGCTTTGTTTGGATTTTTCAGTATTTTCTAGAAATAAGAACATATCATCAGTGTACAGTGAAAGTTTTACTTCTTCCTTTCCTGGCTGGGTGCCTTTTATTTCTTTATCTAATGTAATTGCTCTAGCTAGAACTTCTAGCAAAATATCGAATATTAATGGTGACATTGGGCATCCTTGAATTGTTCCTGATCTCAGCAGGAAAGCTTTCAATCTTTCACCATTGAGTACAATGCTAGCAGTAGGTTTTTCATATATGCACTACACCATATTTAGAGAGCTTCCTTCTGTTCCTATCTTTTGGAGTGTCTTTATCAAGAAAGGATGTTGTATTTTTTTCAAATGCCTATTCTGCATCAATCAAGAGGATCATGTGATTGTTCATCTTCAATATAACAATTTGGTTTATTACCCTAATTAATTTTCTTGTGTTGAACCACCCTTGGATACCTGGGTTAAAACCCACTTGATCATCATATATAATTTAATGTGCTTTTGGATTCTGTTTGCAAGCATTATTGAAGAACTTTGCATCTATATTCATTAGAGATATTGGTCTGTAATTTTCTTTTTCTCATAATATCTTTATCTGGTTTTGGTTTTAGGGTGATATTTGCTTCATAGAGTGAGTTTGGAAACATTCTTTCCTGTTTATTTTTTTGGAAGATTTTGAGCAAGATTGGTATTAGATTGTTTTTGAATGATTAGTAGATTTCACCTGTGAAGCCATTTGGTCCCAGGCATTTCATCTTTGGGAGCTTTTTGATGACTATTTCAATCATTTCACTTGTGATTGGTTTGTTGAGGTCTTCTATTTCTTCTAGGGTTAGTGTAGGTGGTGCGTGTGTTTCTAGGAATTTGTCCATCTCCTCCACATTGTCTAGATATTGGTATACAGTTGTACCTAGTATCCTTTTATGATCGCTCTTATTTCTGTGTGGTCAGTGGTAATGTCCCCCCCTCACTTCTGATTTTATTTATTTGCGCCTTTGCTCTCTTTTTTCTTTTTTCAGCCTAGCTAAAGGTTTGTCAATTTTGTTGATCTTCCCAGAGAACCAACTTTTTTTTCTGTTGATTCTCTATTTTGTATTTTTGTTCTCAATTTCATTTATTCTGCTCTGAGATTTACTATCTCTTTCTCTCAGCTTGGTTTGCGATTAGTTTGCTGTTCTTTTACTAGTTCTACCAGGTGTGAAGTTAGATCTTCAATTTTAGCTCTTTCTTCTTTTTAATGTAAGGATTGAGGCCTATAAATTTCCTTCTCACCACTGCCTTTGTGGAATCCCATATATTTTGATATGTTGTGTTCTCATTTTTATTTGTCTCAAGATATTTGCTAAATTCTCTTGCACTTTATTCTTTGACCCACTGATTATTTAAGATTGTGTCGTTTAATCTCTCTCTATATATGACTTTCTCCTTTTTCTGTCCCTCATTGATTTCTAGCTTATTCCATTATGATCAGAAAAAGTGTTTCATATAATTTAAATCTTTTTTTAAATATTTATTGAGACTTGTCTTGTGACCCAACATATGGTCTATCTTAGAGAAGGATACATGAGCACTTGAAAAGAATGTATATCTTGCTGTTTGGGAGTGCAATGCTCTATAGATTTCTGTTCATTTTGGTTCATTTATCATGTTATTCAAGCCCTCTGTTTCTTTATTTACCCTTTGTGCAGATGTTCTACCCAATACTGACAGTGGTGTATTGAAATCTCCAACTATTATTGTTAGGACATCTATTTCTCCCTTCAGCTGTGCCAGTGTTTGCCTCATGTATCTTTGGTAACTTAGGTTAGGTGAAAAAATGTTTAGTACAGTTATTTCTTCCTGGTGAATTGCCACTTTTGTTAATATGTAATGATTATCTTCATCCTTATAATAGTTTTGTATTTTAAATCTATTTAGTCCACTATTAGTATCGCTACTCCAGCTCTTTATTTGGTTACTATTTGCATGGAATATCTTTTTCCAGTGTTTCACTTTTAACCTGATTGTGTCCTTATATCTGAGGTGGGTCTCTTGCAGACAAAATAAAGATGACTCATATTTTTTATCCATTATTTTAGTCTATGTCTTTTTATTTGAGCGTTCAAGACACTAACATGCAATGTTATTGGTGTAAAGGCATTATATACTTCATCCATTTTGTTCTTCAGCTTTCTGTTGTCATATTATAATATTGTTTATATTTTTACACTTTAGTTTACCCTTCCTAATACTCTTCATTTCTACACACTTTGCCCACTCTCATGCTGTTGTTTTTTCCTTTCAGGCTGCAGCACTCCCTTTAGTATCTTTTGTAATTCTGGTCTTTTAGTAACATATTCTATCAGTTTTTGTTTGTCTGTGAAGACTTTGAACTCACCCTCATTTTTGACAAACAGCTTTGTCGGATACAGAATTCTTGACTGGCAATTTTTTTCTGTCAGTACCTGAATGCATCATACAACTCTCTTTTCTCCTCTATGGTTTCTGATCAGAGTTTGGCACTTAATCTTATACAAGTTCCCATTTATGCAATGCTTTGTTTTACTCTTACTGCTTTCAGAATCCTCTCTTTTTCTCTTATATTTGTCATTCTGAATAGTAGCTGTCTTGGGGTACGTCTATTTGTATTTATTCTGTTTCTGGTACATTGTACTTCTAGGATATTGATATTTATTTCTTTCATGAGTCTTGTAAAGTTTTTGTCATAATTTCCTCAAATATTTTTTCTGCCCCTTTTCCATTCCCTTCTCCTTCTGGGACATTGATAATGTGTATGTGTGTGCATTTCGTGTTGTCATTCAATTCCCTGAGAACCTGTTCAATTTTTTCTACTTTCTTCTCTTTCTGTTCTTCTGTCATTTCCACTTAAGATGCTCCATTTTCAAAATCACTAATTCTGTCTTTGAGCAATTCAAATCTACTCTCGTGTGCCTTATGTATTTTTTTATTGAGAAATTTTAACTTTTTATTTGGAGATAATTTCAAACTTTTACGACAGTTGCAAAAATAATACAAACACAATGCAGAGAACTCAAATATACCCCCTACTCAGATACCCAGATTTACCAACTTTTAACATTTTGCCCCATTTGTTATATCATTCTGTCTATCATCAATCATCTATATTCTAAATACTTGAGAGTATGTTGCATACATCATGCTCCTTGGACATTTAATAATTCCATGTATATTTCCTAAGAATAAGGATATTCACTCATGTAACCACATTCATTTTGTACAATTATCAATTTCAAGAAATTTAACATTTGAGTTACTAAAACATGGAAATTCATAGAGCCTCTAATGTATTTTTAATCTCACCCATCATGTTTTTCATCCCCATAAGGTCGGTTACTTTTCTCTGCAGACTTTCAAATTATTCTTTATGCTCACCCAGTGTCTTCTTAATATCCTTTATTTCTTTAGTAATAATTTCTTTCAAGTCATTACATTGATTTAGGAGAGTTTTGTGATTATCACTGATTAATTGCCTTAAATCCTGTATCTCTTCAGGATATTTGGTTTGTTCTTTTGGTTGGGCCATCTCCTTCTATTACCTAGTATGGCTTGTAATTTTTTGCTAATGTCTAGGCATCTGAATATGTTGGTGAATTTAATTTGATGTCCACTTTTTCTCTCTTGCCTATTTTTTTCACAGCTCTTCTTTGATATGTGGTTCAACTCATTCTAAATCTTTAGAGTTGCACAGCTTAAGTTATCAAAATCGGGCCAGGGACTCACTAAAGAGGCACAGAGTTTCTCCCAGGAGAGAGAGTATAGAGAGGACCAAAAGCAATTTTTGTCCATGAAATTTCCAGATCAGCCAGTAGATGGTGCTCCTCAGCGCATCTTTCCACAAGAAAATTTCAATCTCCTTTTTCCTGTGTCTGGCCAGAGTAGAGAATGAAAGTGGCCTCTGCTACTTGAATTCACTGAAGAAAAGCCCCCTGACTCTCCCTCACTTTTCCCTTGTAACAACTGAGAGAGAGGAAGATGTCTGTTCCCCTTTCAGTTAGCTTTGGAGAGCCAGGGGTTTTATCCCAGCTTAATATCTTGGGGATGGGAGAGGGGAGCTCTTTCCAGCCACCACAGTGGTTTGGTAAGTCACATTTGTTGATTCTGGTTCTTCTCTCTCTGTCCCTAACCTTCCTGGGAGTTGTGTAGCACTGTCCCAACCTGCTGACCCCCAAAGCAGGTCCCTTGGGCAGCTTTTGGCCCTTTCTCTGTTTTTTGTTTTGTGTGTATGTGTGAGAATTGAGCCCTGCCTTCCTGTTCTGATGCCATTGTCCCACAATTTCCCTGGATGCTATACCTTTGACATTGTTTATCCCTGTACTTTGTAAGGTCTTTTAAATTGTATTATTGCATTCAAAGTAGCTTAATTGACTCTAGACTCCATATTTTCTTCATAGTTTTGATACTTTGTCTCTGGCCCCACATTAATGGCTAAGAAGTAAAGGTATTCAAACCCAAGTGTCTTCCTGTTTTAAAACTACAGATAATTTGAGAACAAAAAATGAAATTTAGGGCAATTACATTTTCCTCTCCCCCCAGCTTTTGTTTTGTGAGTCACTTCAGTTCTTCACCTCACTTCACCTCAGGAAGTGTCTCATTCAAATGACTCTACAGTGGTGGAGATTTGGATTGCTGGGAGGGCCCAATATCCAGACACCTTTACATAAAGGCTACTTGGGCTTATGCTGTAGAGTAATATCCCAGCCAATCATCTCATTCACACTAAATGAAATGAGTTTCCTATTCCTAAGAAAATAAGCTAATGCTCAATTGAAATAGAAGACAGATATTTATCTCAGGACATCTCTCTTTCTCTCTCTCTGTCTCTCCCTCTCTCTCTCTCTCTCTCTGGGTGTGTTTTATGCCCTAATGGGAGTTTCTCAGATTCCCTCTTACTTTTATATTTTTCTTTAAGTTTACTTATAAAAATGGATAATTTTTAATGTAAAATAGGGGAATCTTAAAAATTAATTGTAATGATGTTCTCAGCAGTCTAAGATTCATGGTAATTGACAGGGTGAACTACTGAATGGTAAAATCACAATGATAGAATGCTTGGCTATTGAGACATTTTCTGCCTGAATTTCCTTTACTTGAAGTAACACGATTCTGTGTGACTTAAGAGAATGGCTGATAAGTAGTCACATTCTGCTTGATACTTATATAGCCCATTGAAATTCATTTTGCTTAATTATCTGACTAGAGCTGCTGTGATCTGTTGAACAAGCAGAGTTGCAACATGAAGCTATGTGTACAAATTAAAAAGGAAGATTGAAATAACTTCTTCTTTGTAGAATCCCAACCCAGGTGTCTTTCAGTAAAATGAGTTGTTTTTATGTCAAATGGGTGGTTAGCAATATAACATTTTAAATATGGGTAGCTAAAATACACTGTTCCTAAACAAAACATCCATAGTACTAACATCTATATTTGATCATCTTTCATTTTCCCAAGTGGTACAAGTGGTAAGAAGAAGAAAAGCAGAGATATCTACTTGAATACAGCTTTTCAAAATGGGTGGAACAGAAAGCATTCCCAGAGGCAGGTGAAATTCAACCCAAGAACAACTCTTTCAGTGCTTTCACAATTAGTTAAAATACAAGATCAATAATATCTTAGCTCTCAAATCATTGCTGAAATCCAACAGAAGGTTGTTAATATGGATATGGTTAATATACATCAAACAGGATTCCTTTAATTTCCTGAATTGAAAAATTTTCCAGTGTTGACATTTCCTTACTAAACTCTCAAGATTGTTTTGTTTCAAAGGCTCCTGAGCCCAAGACACATTTTGTTTTAAATAATCCTTCATAAAAAATTCAGCTTTCAGTATAATATGACTCAAACTCAACTTGAATGTGTTTTATAATGCATTGAACTGGAAAAATGATGGGCATTGAATTATTCAAAGCTGGTAGATGAAGGAGTGATAAGTGTTCTCAAAAGAGTAGAGGGTGATCAAAGAAATCAGTGAGAATTGATATGTCTTGTTATCTCATTTTATTTACCTTTTAGAACTCCTCCAAATATTAGAGGAAAGAAGTCTATATCAATTTTCACCTCTGTCATGTCATATACTTCAATTCTTAATGAATGTCAAATTTGACCACAGTTTTCTGCACCACCTGCTCTGCCATAATATTTCTGAGCCTTTATTAAAAATGTAAAATTATCATTGAATTTCCAAATATGATTCTCCAGTGGTTAATTCAGCTTGTTTTATTAATAAGTGGGTCCTGATGAGTAATATTAATTTAATATGCCTGCATGTATGATTAAACTATAAATTATTCCTGCTGAAGGTGATGAGATATGACTGCTGTATAGTTGTTGGGAAATAATCTTCTTGAATTATCCCTGCAAGCACACAATTTCTGGAAGAAACCATGAATTCACAGAGTAGCAATTCTAATATCATTTTTTAATATTTCCTGTAGGTGAAGAACATACACAAGCACACAGATACACATGCTGATGAGTGGAAAAACTTGCAACACGCTCTATATGCTTACATGAATTTCTGGATAAAAATTTTAAAAACACATCATTAATGATTTATGTTTTATAGTTTATTAATTTTATCCATATCAAAACACATAGTAGAATCATTTACCATTCTGTTGTACATGTACTTCTTTTACTTTTGAGGTGATAAATATAAATTGAAACTATTATTGGAATCCTGGGCCATGAAAGACTTCAACATACGAAAATTGGGTGACTAGAGCTCAAAACTAACCCAGACTACTTCTCTAGTCCAAGAGGCCATTGGAATATCTGTGTATACCCATTTAAAGACAGAATGTTTCTCTAAAGAGACTAGAAATAATAAGGGCGAGTGAGTAAGTGAGTTCTCTTCTGCCTTGTAAAATAAGACACAGACAACACCTGTAATGGCCTCTGGCCTTTTATTTGTCTTTTGTATTAAACTTTCTTTAGTGTAATGCTCCTGATGAATTACACTTTATAAAAAAAGGTTGCTTTAACATTTGACAGTTGTAGTCCCTTACTTACAGCATTATTGAGGGTCACTGAAATAGAAGTAATTCAAAATGTACTGACTCCAACTTTTTAAAGAGTGGCATCAATGAAGGTAGCTTAGTGGAAAAGAACTCCTTGATTTCCTGGCCTGCCAATCCAATGCCAAGCAACACAGATCATAGCAAAACCTTTTAAGTTTACTCCTAGCTGAGAATTTGGTTTCCATTTTCTTATAAAAATAGTAAATGGGGACTTTATTCTGTATAATCACTTTTCTAAAGAGTATATTGTCTCATCAGCCAGAAGAGAAAATCTCCAACATTTCATTCATTGCTTAGGAAATTAGGTTGATTAGATGGATTACTTATAAACAACAGAGAAAAAAGAATGATAAAAGCAGAATAGAATATCCAATAACTATGAGATAAATATAACATATATGTTATTGAAATACCAGAAGGAGAAGAAAGAGAAAGAAGCAGAAGAAATATTTTAAGTAATAGTGGCCGAGAAATTAGCAAAATTAATGACAGGTATCAAACCACAGATGCAGGAAACTCAGAGAACACCAAGCAGAATAAGTAACAAAAGTCTCTAGCCCTTGGCATACTATATTCAAACTACAGAAGACCAAAGAAAAAGAGAAAATCTTGAAAGAAGCTGGGAGTAGGGTGGTAGGGGCAACACATTACACTAGAGAAACAAGGATAAAAATTACAGCAGACTTCTCATCAGAAACCATGCAATTAATAAGAGTGAAATATTCAAAGTGTTGAAAGAAAAACCCACCTACCTTGAATTCTATATCCAGAGGAATTATACTTCCAAATTGAAAGAGAAATAAAGATTTCCTCATGCAAACCAAAACCATGTTAATCCATTGCCAGCAGAACTGTTTTGTAAGAAATGTTAAAAGAAGTTCTTTGGGGAGAAGGAAAACAACACAGGTCATAAGCCTGATCCACATAAAGAAAGAAGAGCATTAATGAAGTAATAAATGAAAGTTAAAAAATGATATATTTTTCTTATTCTTGATCTAAAAGATATTTGTTGAAAGTAATAATAGTAAAAATGTATTGGATGATATAAGGAATTGAAGATGCTTCATTATAAGGAAACTATACTACACATGAAGTGGTATAGTGTTGTCTGAAGACTTAAATTAGTTAAAAATGTACATTGCAAACACTAAGGGCAACCACTAATTTCTTAAAAAGGGCATAATTGATACACTAAGAGAGGACATGAAATGAAATAATATAAAATGCTCAAAGAGGGCAGAAAATGAAGGGGGAATTTCAATTCAAAAGGAAATTGGAAAAATGAAATTGTTTTAATAATAAAATCAAGTTGATAGAGAATATGCAGAATTATACTTAAAATAATGCATTCCCTTCCTTATATTTTATTTCAAGTATCTTCCAGGTTATACCATATATTTCTCTTTTAGTCTTCCCTTGCCTCATTGGGTGAGGGTATATAAGACATAATCACTCACAGAGTAATATGGATCATTGATCAAAGAACATATGAAAGCAAAGTAGCATTATTTGATATAGTTACTGACTCAACGGGGAAAAGAAGGGTAAACTGAGATAGGAAAAATGGAAAAAGTTGGGAGAATGTATCAGAAGCCATAAAACTAATGTTGCAAAGAACAAAAACGATGTCCACTTAAAACACATGCGTAGTCAAAGAGTGAAAATCTACTGTCAAGCTAGTTATTTAATCTTTGCAATGGCATTACAAACATGACTATTTTCCATTAATTTGTCTGCCTGGTAGACTGAATAGAAGCATAGACCATCTCATTCAGTTGAAACAGCTGAACCGATTGCTCAAATGGACACAACTGCAATTTCAGTTGCCTGAGTGCTTAAGCAAGTCCCAGAGGGTGAGAGTTGAAGAAGAAGAAAACAGAGGGCAATGTTGAGGAAGGGGAATCCCACAGTGTTGCTGGAGCTGTGGGCCAGAGTAAACAGCTTGCTGCGACTTATTTAAGAAAAAAAATGCAATCCAGAGAAAGCATCCAAGGTCAGGGACACTCATGCTCTCCTGCTGAGATGATTTCAGATGTTGTGAACAAGGAAATGAATAGCTTACATGAGAGAGTTTCCTTGCACTCCCCTGGGCAATAAATCACTGACCGTAGTGAAGTTTCTGCTTTTCTAAAACTTTGTTAAATAAATGACAGCAGCAAGCTGGAGATTGGTTTATATGCTGTTTCCATTTTTAGACTAGACAATGTGACATCAGAAAGAATTTTTCCCCTGCCTCTTTATGTTAGTTAAAGACTGGATTTCCTTCGACTCTGCCTGTTCCTCAAGGTCACCAGGAACCTCTAGCCACATTATGGTGTAATCGTCGGAACTCAGATACTTTTTTCATGGTACATATTTTCTAGGTGATTTTGTGACTTGAAGATCCTTAATAATTTTATTCATAAATTTATACTAACCAGGAAGAAGAGGAAGGAGGACAAACTGTATACCCCTCATCATGGAAAGCTCTTAGAATAAAATAAAGATGGCTTTTGTGGGTTTATATTACATATGTATCATCTATCTATCATCTATCTCTCTATCTCTCTCTCTGTCTAGATATTTATTTGTTGTGGTCACAACTCTGAAAGACATACATAGAAAACTATGAGAAAAATGTTCTAATGTTCAAAGTGGGTATCTCTGAGTGATGGAATTATAAGACACGATATTCTTCTTTTTTAAATTTTGTTGCTATTTTCAAATTTTCTAACATGCTACACAAGTGCTGTGCAAAAGAAATAAAAATATAATGAGCCAAAAATTTGAGAATCATGTCATTACAAAATTTTCTAATAAAAATATTTAAAAAGTTAAATTAATTGTAATAACATATTTTATATAACTCAGAATATCTAAGATATTGTTTCAACATATAATCAACATAAAAATGATTAATGAGGCATTTTCATTATTTTGTTGTTCTAAGATTTAAATATCTTGTGTGTATTTTTAATACATCTCAGAACAGAATAGCCTCATTTCCAGGGACTGCAAGCTATTGTATTGGACATTGCAATATCATATGGAAATATAATAAATTTTGATTATGTGTGCATTAATCATATAAATATGTGTGTATATCATCCACACACATTGATACACACACAGAGAGAATAATAAGTGAAGATGGTAGAAATAATGTAGACAAGTGTTTCCTAGACTGTCCTATGGGGCCCAGAAGCACTGGTATCTCTTGAGATGTTAAAGGATAGCACGTCCAAAAAAAGCATACATTGCAAAGCCAAATAAATTTTGGAACCCTGAGATAAACTAAATTAAATCGTTTTCTCTTCTAGCATCCTTTAGTATGTTTATATGCTTTACAAAGTTCTAGGAGAGAACTAGGATACACTATTATTCATGAACTTTTAGACAAGAACCCTTTATTCTTTCATGGAATATCTTGCAGGACCAAAGAAACAGTTTTAGAAACTGTTATAGAAAAATTAGTCAATGAAAGAAATATACAAATAAACACAGTGTCTTAGTATTGAAATGCTACATATCACTGAAAGTGGTCTGTGTGTGTGTATAACTGATTAACAGAGCATACAACACATTGGTTTAATAATTCTTCTTTTCCCAGTTATTTTCACAAGTACTATTTTAACTTCATCATAGTCTTAGGAAGTAATGCAAAATAAGTAAAATAGGGATTATCATTGTTTTTATTTTACATAAGGCAGAGAATGGGCCTCCACATGTTAAATATCTATTGTCACAATGTTCTTTATTTGCATATTTAGGATTTTCAAAAGGTACAATTTTTGAGTCCCAACTGTTGAGGTTTTCTTTTAAACTAAATTATTTTCTCCAGATTCATTTTAATGTTTATATTGATATAAATGGAATTCATTCTATTATCAGTAAAATGCGATATTGCTCTCCTTGAAACTTCTCTTCCCTTTTCCAGAAAATGCTGTCCTAATTTTCCTCCCACACTTTTAATGACAATTTCTCTGTGCCACATGCAAAGTTATCTTCTTCTAAACGACTATTAAGTGTTGGAATTCTATGGGATCACTCCTGGGCTAACTTTTCTTCTCATTCCACAGTCTTTTCTCATGAAATCTCATTCAAACTTAGGTCTTCAGTTACTACCCTTCTGCCACTAACATATATTTATGCTGCTATGCCAGTGCCCTTTCCTGAACACTTGACTACTTGATGAAAGTAAAACCACTTTCAACCACTCCAACCAGTACAAATGAGCAAATGAGTCCCATGCCCCTATGCCTTCATAAGTATTCTGTATTTCAGTGGATAGCACCACCATGCATCCAATAAAATTAGTCAAAAATGTACTCTGATTTTACACTTTACACCACCTACCCAGAACTAGTATTATCGATATTACATCCTAAATTTCTCTCATATCTTTCCATATCTCTTCATCACCACCAACACTTTGTTTAAGTTCCTATCACATTTCATCTAGAGAGCTATATCTTCATTATTCCCTTTTTCCAATTTTTTCTCTATACGACACTTAAAGATCACTATCTTTAAGAAACAAATATGACTATGTCACCGCCCTGCTTAGCAATCTTCAGTGGCTTCTCATTCCTTTTAGGAAAAACTCAAGGTCTTTGACAATGCCTACAGAATATTCTTGACTCTGTTACTCTTGCTCTGCCTTGCACCTCATTCTCTTTCACTCTATCTGATCCAGTCACTCTGATCTTCTTTCATCTACCACACACCCTCTCACTATCAGGCTTCTATACATGCTGCTTCTTTCGACAGTTACTTCATCTAGTTTATTACTATTTATACTTTAGACTGCAGTTCAAGTATCACTTCTTCAGTACTATCTTATCTGACTTTTGGGCTAAATCAAATCTCCATTTTATTTTCTCATAGCAGTAGGTATGTGCCCTTCAGAGGACTTTTCATAGCTGTATTTTTTGTATTTATTATTATTATTTGTTTGTTGGCATCTCAAAACTAGAAGCTACAAATGGGCAGAAATCCTGTCTGATATGATTACTTCATTAAGTTAAACCCAGAAGCTAGCACAATACTTAATACATAGTTGATACACAATAAATATTTGAAGAATGAATGAATGAAAAATCCTAAAAGTGGGATTGCTGAATCAAAAGGCATTAATATGTTATGGTTCATGATAACTGTTGTCAGTTTTTTTTCCAGAAAGTTTTAGCAATTTACTGATTCAATTTTTTAAAGATTTTAGAAGAATTGTTTTATACGTTAGAAGAATTGTTTTATACGTATAAAGTGTTAAGAGAGCAAACAGTCAGCCCTGCAGGGAGTCCAGTTAAGAATCATTACTACTTATTCTCACAGTGTCCTAAGCATTTATAACAAATAACACAAAGAGCAGAGTTAAAGTTGTAAGGGACCTGACAGTTGGCTCAGATTAATGGTAACACTTGCGAGATACCCTGTAGAAAATTCTGACTCTGGTTTTCTGGACAGAGTAATTGGAAGTTATTTTAATGTAGTATTCCCTGTGGAAGAGCGATTTGGTTTAAATGAGGGAAAGTAAATAACTTTCATTTCACAGGAAACCTCCTAATGACCACTAATGATGCCTGAAAATCTATATTTAGGGTGATTCTGAGGTTCTTTGGGAAGTGCCTTCTGTGGGGAAGAGAGGCAAGAATTGTCTTGCAAGTATATGCATTTGCCATCCTTTGTTTAAAGAGTCTTCTGATTTGAATGATATTTATCTTAACAATTTTATAGATTCATTGAGTGTAAGAAATTGTCAGGAATTTTTTGGGCCATGCAATACATAAGTGTTTCTAATAGTATATAAATTATTTAGACAATAATATAGTTATGGATTTTTCAGAAATTTAGTTAGCATGTAAAATGTCTTGTTTAAGTAAAAGATTCTCTCCAAGACAGATTTAATATTTTTGTTTTAAAAATCAATATATGACTTGTATTTACCCATTTTATGTACAAATATGCATATTAAATGTGAAAAAATAGAAAGTACAGATAACAAAAGGAAATTAACTTTCTACAATTCAGTTATTTACTTTTCACATATTAGTGTCTATAATTCTAGGCTTTTAATTGCTTCAATCTTAGAATAAACGATGTAGGAAACCAGATTATTATAGATTTCTCACTCCAGGCATGTGAGAAATTTTGTCTCTGATATTGTTTAAGGTGTAGAACAAAGAGCTTCTATGCACATAAAGGAGGAACACTTATCAAATTTATAATTGAAATTTTTGTGTCCAGTTAAGAAAATCTTACTCTTTGATTAGAGGTGGTAGCATAAGAAAGTGATAACTTTCTGGTGAGAAATAAAAGGTTTGTCAAACACATTTTCTGAACACTAAATAATTAAACACATAGTGAATACTCAGATCAGTTTTACTTTATGAATGATCACTACAGACCTCTGATTAAAGCTACAACTTCCAGTTAAGAAAACACCTGGTTGGGGAAAATAAGTTCAGCACAAAGGTAATTTGTCCATCTTAGTTCTTCTTTTCCATTACTTAAATACAAATAGTATAGCCTGGGGACACAGGAACAAAGTTTGGGGTCTTGTCTTAAATATCTACATAATTTAATGACTTGCAGGGCTTCCCTAGAGCAAATGTCTTTGATAAACCAGCCATCGACAACAGCTGAACATGAAAGTTAAAATGGCTGTTCTCTCAGCCATCAGCTATAAGCACATCTCTTCTCTGATTTCTCTATTCCTTTGAAGCAATTCTTGTTCTGCCTCTGTTCAAACTCCTGGCTGCCAGCACTTAGTTTCCATTGATTTGCAACTAGGTGATAGTGAGCAAGCCTGCAAGTAAATGCGCACTTCCTTATGCCAGAGCTTTTGACTGGTGTTTACTTACCCACTCACCTCACAGCTTATTGCTTTAAATTGTTATTTTCTTCTCACTTTTGATGCACCTAAAAGTCAGTTCCTGTGTTAGTTTACCCAAAGTTAGCATCCTGACATAAATCTCCATCTATGGCCCCTTCCTCTGCCTCTGTGGTATAGTCATAATTCCTTTTGCCACTATAACTTTGATTATGATACTCTCATCCCATCCAGAAATTCTTTCATTTTTCATTTGGCCAATATAAATTCTTGCTCTTTTGAAGGCCAACCTGGCTTAAGTTCCATGTCTTCCATGAAGTGGATTATGTTATTCCACACTACACAAATCGTTCCTTGGTTAAAGACACATGAGTAGTTAATGTCGCACAACTTAACATTGTCTTCTTGTGTACCAATTGCATAAGTCACTGAAATTGATTTTGGCATCCATCTTTTCATATTATGATATTAAACATTTGGGCCAGGTGTTTGCTATTGCTATTTTACTTCCATTACTCTTTGAAGCAATCATTCTCTGTTAGTTTGTTTCTCCATAGCTTTGTTACTAGCTTTTTCAGGACACATATTGTAACTCACAAAGGGCTTCCCATGATGCCATTATATTGTATGTATGTAAATATTGTTTTACCCTTTGATTTTCCTAAATTGTATGATCCTGCTCAATATCACTTTTATTTAAAAAAATAAACAAAATAAATAAAAACTTTAAAAAATAAAAATGGTCCAAGCCCTCCAAATTACATAATTATTCATAGTACATTTTTCCAAAGCAACCCTATTTTGGTGTGAAAAACATAAAATTGAAACATGCTCATAAAAACTATGATGCCTAGATTAATTCCAGGAAGGCTGATGTGCTCATTGCCCCTGTCCTCATAATATTGATATCATGATTTAATCAGTACTGCACTCATCTAACTTGGGCATTAGGAGAGTTGAAATGATGAGAGTATATTTAAATTATTTCTATGTGTGCAGGTGTGTGGCTGGGAGGGTATATATTGGAAAGATATTAATGGCCAACTAAGCAGAGAATGTTGGTGAAAGGGAAAAAATAGATTGCATTATGTCCCACACAAAATCAGGTAAATCTGATCCTGGGAATAGTAACAACAACAAAAAATTCATCGGGGACTCGGTCATTTGAATCGGCTTTGGAAATCAGGGAAACTTCTATCTGTGAACTCTGCTCACTCATGTTTCCTCATGAAATCTTCCGTTTGTAAATGTGACAGGGGTATCAGATAGATAATGGATACACACAGCAGTAACAGTCATGGCATTCTGAAAAATCATCAACTTTGTAGAGATGCACAATTGCTACTCCCTTGTCTGTGACAGAATTTTATCTTTCAACATATATTACCACTGATAATCAAAGCGGAGACCAAATCACATCTCAAACCACCCACAGTGTACAGGAGCTTATATTATGCATAGGATCTGTTAGATATGGTAACCACTGTAATTTCAGCAACATGTGGATAACCATTATTATCTTCCCTGCCTTCATTACCACTTAATCATCCTTCACTTTCTATAAAAAAGCCACCTTTAGGCTAACATGAATAGGGAGAAAAGACTTGAGCAACTCTTTCTCAATCTTTTGGTCAATTCTCATGCTATGAAACTCAGTGATGCTTGAAATATATTATAGTTTGGTGGAGGACTGTGGTGGAGAGTGGGGGTTTTCCTTTGGCATTTTAAAGATAAGACTGGGAATCAGATTTTCACAGGACTTAAAGGACTTTAAACTGTCGGGGCTGAGACATCACTTAGTGCATTCTTAGCAGACAAGTTTCATGCCAGTATCTCCTACATAAATACCAATTGAGTTCTGGTTGAAATTGGTCACAAGTATATTTCATTCCATTACACATATAATAGAAACAATGAAAAAATTTTCTCCATCATATCCTTTTCTATTGCTGACCTAAAATACCTGGGAAAAGCCCATCTAAATCTAGCAATCTAATCTAAAACAAGTTTGGTCTCCTTTACTGGTTTAATAAGGGCAGTTTCAGTGTTCACTGGTGCTGAGCCACTATAATGATGTTAATGGAGGCATGGGATATCAACAGGAAAGTTGTACATATACACACACTAGCACATACACATATGAATGTGTATAAAATTCATTTACAATTTTTTTATATTCTTCAACTACTTACAAAAGTTTCCCATATGAAATCATAGATTTATAGAGATAGATGGAAGAGAGATGATAGATTAGTGGTAGATAATATAGATATATACATATAAATATATACACATACATATATACACGTGCATATTATATATAGATACATATATATCAATATCATGGCTAGTGTATTTATATACAACTTTATAAATGCCATTTACCAGGCCATGTGATAGGTTTGTGTATCTGTGTGTATATTGAAGAAAACATTCATTATTTTTGTGAATGAACAATAACTTTTCTTCCCCCTTAGCTGTAACATTTAACCACAATGAGAAAATCATCCATAAGGCTGGGAGAGAGTTTCCTTTTAAACATTGAACCTGCAAGCCTGTGAATCAGTGTTTACCACTCTGATACGTATCTTCTTTATGAAAAATATGTGCAGAGAGCCTCATCCTTTGGCCCATGCCCATGTTCACAGCCTGGAAAAAATAATTCCTCTGTTACCAAGAACAGGATTTGCTTATTCCCTTCAGGCAGTCTGCCTCAAAATGCAGAAGTTACTTCGTGAAATCACCTATGCGGTGATGCAGCACAAAATGATGATTTCTTACAGAGAGTAGAGGGAACGATTTCTTTTGATACCTTAGGGATTATTTGATGGGAATTATTAAAGCCAAACACCTAAATTCCCCAGAGTGAACTTCAGCTCCTTTTGACTTCTGAAACTCTCCTGGAGCTCAGAAAATTCCTCTAAAATGGATACCTACACTGATGGCTGGTGTGAGAAACCAGGCCACTGAAATAGGCTTTGTGTGATTCTGTTAATTGCTGCTGTAGACAAGCAGCCTGGCACTTTTATCCATGCCTCACAAACCTTTCATCAAACGAGTAGATTATTTTTAATGCATATTAGATAGGATGAACTCATCTTCCAAGAACGGCATTAATATATGTGGTGCCTTTTTTTCTTCTTCTTCTTACTGAGGGAGAACTTGTTTTTAAATGCAACTTCAAATTTGGGTAGGATAGACATTTTTAAATTTGGGAGACACTGGGGAATGAGAGGTGGAAGGTGTCACAATACACTGGACATACGATATTACAGTGATAAAAGAAAAAAAAGAATAATTTCTTTTAAAAAAAGATTTTTTTTTGTTTTCTGTATTTTTCCCCATTTTTTCAAATGTCCCAATCCGCTAATTATATTTTATTTTCAGTTTAGTTTCCTTTTTTCTTCTTCTGAATCTCCTTGTACTTATCTCTTGCATTTAAAATTATCAGTAATATTTTTTTCCTATTAATTGTATTTTGTTATTACATTGGCTTCATATTCGAGGAAGGTTTGGATCACAGAAAGGTTACAAGGGGTCTGCAGAGCATCAATGGTGGGAGGTGTCTGGGATGGGGGATTCATGGGAGTAAGTTCTTCTGAATATACATGAAAGATATATAAAATTGTTCAAATGATCAAGGGATGGTGCATGGTCACGGTGGGTAGACAATTACTCAATTAATGAGGGAATCTGAATTCCCAGCCTGGAGAACTCTGCCACATTCCCCAAGGGAGCAGCAACAGTCCCCTGAGTACAGAGGCAGTGTCTGACAAAAGAGGATGGCCCACTGATGGGTTCTTGTTATTGAGGACTAGCCTTATGATTATTTGCTCTTCTAATTGAAACTTAGCCTACTGCTATGGGGTGCCTAAGGGTTGCCACCTGAGAGCCTCCTTGTTGCTCAAATGTGGCCTCTCTCTAAGCCAAACTCAGCATTTAAATGTATTACCTTCCCCACAATGTGGGGCATAACTCCCGGGGATAAGCCTCCCTGGCAACGAGGGATTAATACCAAGTGCCAACTGGTAACATGATTGGAAAAAGACCTTGAATAAAAGGGGGGAAAGGTAAAAAGAAATGAGTTCACATGGCTAAGAGACTTCAAAGAGAGTCGGGAGGTCATCACAGAGGTAATGCTTATGCACACCTCAGTAGGATCTCATAGAACACCAAAGTGGATATCACCCCACACTGAGGGACCCCTGAGGGCTCTGGTGAGACCCAGGTCCTATACAAGTGGGGATAGTGCCAGAGATTGATGCCTAATTAGTGGGCTTTTCATTGGAATCTGTGTTCCTGAGAGTGAAAGAGTTGGACTCAAATAAGTCATCCCTGCACATGGTCCATCAGTCCCTTCTACTCAAACCTATATGTGATGCAGCAGTTTTTAGGTGTACTTCCAGAGATTGTATCCTCTGGCCCGCCTATGTGCCAGCTGTGCCTGGAATCTCGGAGGAGTTGCAACTCCTACCCTACAGCTCACTGGACTCATCCAAGTAACCTGGCGAGGACATAATGATGGGCAACGGCCATCCCAGAGAATGGAGAGGGCCTTCAGCTGCAGGCAAGATAATCCCATGCACTGTATCAAAGTGATATAAGCCCTCTCTCACTTGGAGGTGAGGGGACATCACCATCCAAGTCCCCTCAGGATTGGGCGAGGAGCTGTGGACTAGAGTGGACTTGGCGGTGTTCTGTTGTAGACATATTGGGATTCAAGCAATGGAAGAAATTGTAACAGTGAGGTGGAGCTGGTGGCCACTGGACATTTTTGGGGCAGGGAGAGGAGAGGCAGTGGAAATACAGGGGCTTTTTGGGGTCTTTGGGGGTTGTCCTGAGTGGCGTAGCCGCAACTGATGTAGGTCATTTTCCATCAGAATATATCATGCAGAACTGGGTGGGAGAGAGTGTGGTCTGTGATGTGAACTGTGGTCTATGCTTGGTGGCAAGGCCCCAGGATGTGTATATCCATTGCGGGTGTTATACCACACGGATGAGGAATGGTGGTGTGGGATGTTGTTGGAGGTGTGGGCAGTGGGGAACATGGGAATCCCTGTAATTTCTGAGTAATATTTAGGTAATCTAAGCACCT